>OZ001668.1:8308848-8455339 GCA_963924145.1 Pyrausta purpuralis
GATCACATTAGCTCACCGAACTTGTTCTGCATACGCTTTGCTGTTGAAGTAGGTACTCTTTTGCGATATCTTTAAAGAAACATCCCATACAAAGTTAGTCGAATTTTACTCTTTTTCGGTCACCGTGAAATATTTTGTCTTGATATTAACCGACTTTTTATTGACCGTTCGCGTCGAGCCCGTTGCGTTGACACCTCGTTTTTTGTAGATCGGACCTGTTGCACTTCAAAAACATCGCAATATGGATTCTGTTTGGAATAATGGTAGCGTTTTCACCTACTTTAGACACTGAATATCTGTCGTTTTAAAGCTCAGTTTGAAATGTTTTAGTCTGTCTTTTCTGTTCAAATCGATCATCTTTTAGCATATTTTTCGATCATATTAGCTCACCAGAGTGTTTTTGCGCACGCTCCGCTGTTGAAATAGGTACTCTCTGCGTTATTTTAAAACATACATCCCATACAAAGTTAGTCGAATTTTACACTTTTTGGTCACCGTGAAATATTTTGTCTTGATATTAACCGACTTTATATTGACCTTCGCGTCGATGCAGTTGCGTAGACACCTCGTTTATGTAGACCGGACCTATGGCAATTTAAAAACATCGCAATATGGATTCTGTTTGCAATAATTTTAGTGTTTTCACCTACTTTAGACACTGAATATTTGTCGTTTTAAAGCTTAGTTTGAAATATTTTAGTTTGTCGTTTCTGTTCAAATAGATCATCTTTTAGCATATTTTTCGATCATATTAGCTCACCAAAGTGGTTTTGCGCACGCTCCGCTGTTAAAATAGGTACTTTTTTGCGATATTTTTTAAAAAATACATCCCATAAAAAGTTAGTCGAATTTTACACTTTTTCGGTCACCGTGAAATATTTTGTCTTGATATAAACCGACTTTATATTGACAGTCGCGTCGAGCCCATTGCGTAGATACCTCGTCTGTGTAGATCGAACCTGTTTCACTTCAAAAACATCGCAATATGGATTCTGTTTGAAATAATTTTAGCGTTTTCACCTACTTTAGACACTGAATATTTCTCGTTGTAAAGCTCAGTTTGAAATGTTTTAGTTTGTCGTTTCTGTTCAAATCGATCATCTTTTAGCATACTTTTCGATCACATTAGCTCACCGAAGTGGTTCTGCGCACGCTTCGCTGTTGAAGTAAGTACTCTTTTGCGATATTTTAAAAAATATATCCCATACAAAGTTTGTCGAATTGTTCATTTTTTCTGTCACCGTGAAATTTTTTGTCTTGATATTAACCGACTTTATATTGACCGTCACGTCGAGCCCGTTGCGATGATACCTCGTTTCTGTAAATCGGACCTTGTGCACTTCAAAAACATCGCAATATGGATTCTGTTTGCAATAATTTTAGCGTTTTAACCTACTTTAGACACTGAATGTTTGTCGTTTTAAAGCTCAGTTTGAAATGTTTTAGTTTGTCGTTTCTGTTCAAATCGATCATCTATTAGCATACTTTTCGATCACATTAGCTCACCGAAGTGGTTTTGCGCACGCTTTGCTGTTAAAGTAAGAACTCTTTTACGATATTTTAATAGATACATCCCATACAAAGCTAGTCAAATTTTACACTTTTTCGGTCACCGTTAAATATTTTGTCTTGATATTAACCGACTTTATATTGACCTTCGCGTCGAGCCCGTTGCGTAGACAACTGGTTTGTGTACATCGGACCTGTTGCACTTCAAAAACATCTCAATATGGATTCTGTTTGAAATAATTTTGGCGTTTTCACCTACTTTAGACACTGAATATTTCTCGTTGTAAAGCTCAATTTGAAATGTTTTAGTTTGTGATTTCTGTTCAAATCGATCATCGTTTAGCATATTTTTCGATCCTATTAGCTCAATGGAGTAGTTCTGCGCATGTTCCGCTGTTGAAGATGTTACTCTCCTTTGTTATTTCAAAAGATACATTTTATACAAAGTTAGTCGAATTTTACACTTTTTCGGTCACCGTGAAATATTTTGTCTTGATATTAACCGACTTTATATTGACGGTCGCGTCGAGCCCGTTGCGTAGACACCTCGTTTGTGTAAATCGGACCTGTTGCACTTCAAAAACTTCGCAATATGGATTCTCTTTGCAATAATTTTAGCGTTTTCACCTACTTTAGTAACTGAATACCTGTCGTTGTAAAGCTCAGTTTGAAATGTTTTAGTTTGTCGTTTCTGTTCAAATCGATCATCTTTTAGCATACCTTTCGATCATACTAGCTCACTAAAGTGGTTCTGCGCACGCTCCGCTGTTCTAATAGGTACGCTTTGCGATATTTCAAAAGATACATCCCATACAAAGTTAGTCGAATTTTACACTTTTTCGGTCAACGTGAAATATTTTGTCTTGATATTAACCGACTTTATATTGACCGTCGCGTCGAGCCCGTTGCGTAGACACCTCGTTTGTGTAGATCGGACCTGTTGCACTTCAAAAACATTGCAATATGGATTCCGTTTGGAATAATGTTAGCGTTTTCACCTACTTTAGACACTGAATATTTGTCGTTTTAAAGCTCAGTTTGTAATGTTTTAGTTTGTCGTTTCTGTTCAAATTGATCATCTTTTAGCATACTTTTCGATCACATTAGCTCACCGAAGTGGTTCTGCGCACGCTTCGCTGTTGAAGTAGGTACTCTTTTGCGATATTTTAAAAAATATATCCCATACAAAGTTTGTCGAATTGTTCATTTTTTCTGTCACCGTGAAATATTTTGTCTTGATATTAACCGACTTTATATTGACCGTCACGTCGAGCCCGTTGCGATGATACCTTGTTTCTGTAAATCGGATCTGTTGCACTTCAAAAACATCGCAATATGGATTCTGTTTGCAATAATTTTAGCGCTTTCACCTACTTTAGACACTGAATGTTTGTCGTTTTAAAGCTCAGTTAGAAATGTTTTAGTTTGTCGTTTCTGTTCAAATCGATCATCTTTTAGCATACTTTTCGATCACATTAGCTCACCGAAGTGGTTTTGCTTACGCTTCGCTGTTGAAGTTAGAACTTTTTTACGATATTTTAAAAGATACATCCCATACAAAGCTAGTCAAATTTTACACTTTTTCGGTCACTGTAAAATATTTTGTCTTGATAGTAACCGACTTTATATTGACCGTCGCGTCGAGCCCGTTGCCACATTAGCTCACAAAAGTGGTTCTGCGCACGCTTCGCTATTGAAGTAGTTACTCTTTTGCGATATTTTAAAAAATATATCCCATACAAAGTTTGTCGAATTGTTCATTTTTTCTGTCACCGTGAAATATTTTGTCTTGATATTAACCGACTTTATATTGACCGTCACGTCGAGCCCGTTGCGATGATACCTCGTTTCTGTAAATCGGACCTGTTGCACTTCAAAAACAGCGCAATATGGATTCTGTTTGCAATAATTTTAGCGTTTTCACCTACTTTAGACACTGAATGTTTGTCGTTTTAAAGCTCAGTTTGAAATGTTTGAGTTTGTCGTTTCATTTCAAATCGATCATCTTTTAGCATACTTTTCGATCACATTAGCTCACCGAAGTGGTTTTGCGCACGCTTCGCTGTTGTAATAAGAACTCTTTTACGATATTTTAAAAGATACATCCCATACAAAGTTTGTCGAATTTTTCATTTTTTCTGTCACCGTGAAATATTTTGTCTTGATATTAACCGACTTTATATTGACCTTCACGTCGAACCCGTTGCGATGATACCTCGTTTCTGTAAATCGGATCTGTTGCACTTCAAAAACATCGCAATATGGATTCTGTTTGCAATAATTTTAGCGTTTTCACCTACTTTAGACACTGAATGTTTGTCGTTTTAAAGCTCAGTTTAAAAATGTTTTAGTTTGTCGTTTCTGTTCAAATCGATCATCTTTTAGCATACTTTTCGATCACATTAGCTCAGCAAAGTGGTTCTGCGCACGCTTCGCTGTTGAAGTAGGTACTCTTTTGCGATATTTTAAAAAATATATCCCATACAAAGTTTGTCGAATTTTTCATGTTTTCTGTCACCGTGAAATATTTTGTCTTGATACGAGTATTAACCGACTTTATATTGACCGTCACGTCGAACCCGTTGCGATGATACCTCGATTCTGTAAACCGGACCTGGTGCACTTCAAAAACATCGCAATATGGATTCTGTTTGCAATAATTTTAGCGTTTTCACCTACTTTAGACACTGAATATTTGTCGTTTTAAAGCATAGTTTGAAATGTTTTAAATTGTCGTTTCTGTTTAAATCGATCATCGTTTAGCATACTTTTCGATCTTATTAGCTCAATGGAGTAGTTCTGCGCACGTTCCGCTGTTGAAGATATTACTCTCCTTTGTTATTTTAAAAGATACATTTCATACAAAGTTAGTCGAATTTTACACTTTTTCGGTCACCGTGAAATATTTTGTCTTGATATTAACCGACTTTATATTGACCGTCGCGTCGAACCCGTTTCGTAGACAACTGGTTTGTGTACATCGGACCTGTTGCACTTCAAAAACATCTCAATATGGATTCTGTTTAAAATAATTTTAGCGTTTTCACCTACTTTAGACACTGAATATTTGTCGTTTTGAAGCTCAGTTTGAAATGTTTTAGTTTGTCGTTTCTGTTCAAATCGATCATCTTTTAGCATACTTTTCGATCACATTAGCTCACCGAAGTGGTTGTGCGCACGCTTCGCTGTTGAAGTATGTACTCTTTTGCGATATTTTAAAAAATATATCCCATACAAAGTTTGTCGAATTTTTCATTTTTTCTGTCACCGTGAAATATTTTGTCTTGATATTAACCGACTTTATATTGACCGTCAAGTTGAGCCCGTTGCGATGATACCTCGTTTCTGTAAATCCGACCTGTTGCACTTCAAAAACATCGCAATATGGATTCTGTTTGCAATAATTTTAGCGTTTTCACCTACTTTAGACACTGAATGTTTGTCGTTTTAAAGCTCAGTTTGAAATGTTTTAGTTTGTCGTTTCTGTTCAAATCGATCATCTTTTAGCATACTTTTCGATCACATTAGCTCACCGACATTGTTTTGCGCACGCTTCGCTGTTGAAGTAAGAACTCTTTTACGATATTTTAAAAGATACATCCCATACAAAGCTAGTCAAATTTTACACTTTTTCGGTCACCGTGAAATATTTTGTCTTGATATTAACCGACTTTATATTGACCGTCGCGTCGAGCCCGTTGCGTAGACAACTGGTTTGTGTACATCGGACCTGTTGCACTTTAAAAACATCTCAATATGGATTCTGTTTGAAATAATTTTAGCGTTTTCACCTACTTTAGACACTGAATATTTCTCGTTGTAAAGCTCAGTTTGAAATGTTTTAGTTTGTCGTTTCTGTACAAATCGATCATATTTAGCATACTTTTCGATCACATTAGCTCACCGAAGTGGTTCTGCGCACGCTTCGCTGTTGAAGTAGGTACTCTTTTGCAATATTTTAAAAAATATATCCCATACAAAGTTTGTCGAATTTTTCATGTTTTCTGTCACCGTGAAATATTTTGTCTTGATATTAACCGACTTTATATTGACCGTCACGTCGAGCCCGTTGCGATGATACCTCGATTCTTTAAACCGGACCTGGTGCACTTCAAAAACATCGCAATATGGATTCTGTTTGCAATAATTTTAGCGTTTTCACCTACTGTAGACACTGAATATTTGTCGTTTTAAAGCTCAGTTTGAAATGTTTTAGTTTGTCGTTTCTGTTTAAATCGATCATTGTTTAGCATACTTTTCGATCCTATTAGCTCAATGGAGTAGTTCTGCGCACGTTCCGCTGTTGAAGATGTTACTCTCCTTTGTTATTTTAAGAGATACATTTCATACAAAGTTAGTCGAATTTTACACTTTTTCGGTCACCGTGAAATATTTTGTCTTGATATTAACCGACTTTATATTGACCGTCGCGTCGAGCCCGTTTCGTAGACAACTGCTTTGTGTACATCGGACCTGTTGCACTTTAAAAACATCTCAATATGGATTCTGTTTGAAATAATTTTAGCGTTTTCACCTACTTTAGACACTGAATATTTCTCGTTGTAAAGCTCAGTTTGAAATGTTTTAGTTTGTCGTTTCTGTTCAAATCGATCATCTTTTAGCATACTTTTCGATCACATTAGCTCACTGAAGTGGTTCTGCGCACGCTTCGCTGTTGAAGTAGGTACTCTTTTGCGATATTTTAAAAAAATATATCCCATACAAAGTTTGTCGAATTGTTCATTTTTTCTGTCACCGTGAAATATTTTGTCTTGATATTAACCGACATTATATTTGTTTATTTAAATCAAAACACTTGCAAGTTTACAGAGCTAGTCCAACACACTTACAAGCTTAAATTACAATAATAATATAATTGTCATCGAATTCATGTCATACAATAATAATATAAATGTCAACAAATTTGGTCAATGTTATCCATACAAAGAATATTAAATAAAATGATAGAACACACAACATACAAAATATAAAGAAGCATGCAATCATCAATTCAGCTGCAGTAAAAAAATGTCAAAAATATACAATACAAAAAAAAAGAAATAATAAAAATAAAAAATAATCAAAATACAGTAGTCAATCAAATTAAATGTCATTTAAAATTTTACAGAATTGTATAAATATATGTCCAATTTGATCCGCAAATATATCAATGTTAGTGCGCTGAGCGAGCAAGTCTCCGATGAGTAACAGTGCGCGGGCGGTAGGCGCGTTCGCGCCCCGCTGCGTGCGCGTCTCGGGGCGCGCAAGCAGACGTGGAGGGCGGCGCGGGGCGGTTTGTAACCCTGACGCATCCCGACGAATATTTCTTGGCACTTGAATACTGACACACTCTAAGATAGTCGGACTGTCTATGACGTTTCTAATAATAAGAAGGTAGTGTTTTATAAGGAGCATTAACCGCCTGTACTTAAGGGACTCCATATCAACCATGGCAGTGACGAACTTTGATGGGTACAGGTACGGGTAGTACCCATAACGCTTGAAATACAGCCATCGCGCAAATTTACGCTGTATTTTTTCCACTAAGAGGGCGTATTTGCTCTCAAAGGGATCCCATATTACCGATCCGTATTCAAGTGTACTGCGTACATAAGCATTATACAAAACCTTTGCCGTATCTACGTTGTCAAATTCAGATGCAGTTCGCATCACAAAACCCAACATACTGTTAGCTTTTTTACAAATGCCTATAACGTGTGAATGGAAATCAAAACATTCGTCAATAATTAAACCTAAGTCACGTATACTACTAACTCTTACAAGAGGTGCGTCAAATAATTTATAGGTTGTAGTCATTGGTACTTGCTTTCGGGTGCAAGTGATGACCTTACATTTACCACCGTTGAGTGGTAAATGATTTTCTTGACTCCATCCCAGCACAACGTCAATATCGTTCTGGAGTGCTACCGTGTCGCTTGGCTCTGCAATTCCCAGACTCAACTTGAGAAGGTCTGCATACAGAAGACACCTTGCCTTAGAGACTTTTTCTGGCAAGTCATTGACAAATACCAAGAACAATGTAGGTCCCAAAGTACTTCCTTGGCTCACGCCTGACCTCGTATAGTACTCCGAGGACTCGTGACCATTCAGTCTTACATATTGACGTCGATTGCGAAGGTAACACGACATCAGCTTAAGAAGGTAAGGAGTGAAACCTATTATTGCCAACTTTCTCAGAAGGATGTCATTGTCAACCAGGTCAAATGCCTTTCTGAAATCAAAATAGGTCACGCCCACCTGTCGATCAGCATCCATCTCGGAGCACACGTAATCCACATGCGCTACAAGGTTAGTGACAGTTGAGCGGGATTTCCTAAATCCATGTTGAGCATCATGTAACATGTTATTAATTTGATTAATGATGTGCTTGTTGAGGATAGATTCATAGATCTTGGCGAAAACAGAAAACACAGCAATCGGTCGGTAGCCCGAAACGTAACTGCTACGATCACCTTTTGGAACAGGAGTAAAACGTGTTAGTTTCCAGGTTGTGGGGTACTTTGCCTGAGAGAGTGAGAGGTTGAATATGTGTAAGAGAGGTGCCCCTAATACTGAAATACAATCTTTGGCTAGGAACACTGGTATACTATCAGGCCCTTCTGAGGATCGCGATTTGAGCCGTTTCACGGCTTCATTTAGGTCAGCATCATCTACAGATAATACGGTGACAGATGTGGCACTGGGATGATCGTGAGCTGCGCGCATTGCTTCAACATAGTCCAGATGAGGCACGTCAGGCTGGAACACAGAACCGAAGTATTGTGCAAAGGCTTCAGCGGCAGCTTGCCCTTGCACTTCAACTCCGTCGCGAGTAAAGGTATCAGCACCACGTCTTTCAGACTTTTTCTGTTATATTGACCGTCACGTCGAGCCCGTTGCGATGATACCTCGTTTCTGTAAATCGGACCTGTTGCACTTCAAAAACATCGCAATATGGATTCTGTTTGCAATAATTTTAGCGTTTTCACCTACTTTAGACACTGAATGTTTGTCGTTTTAAAGCTCAGTTTGAAATGTTTTAGTTTGTCGTTTCTGTTCAAATCGATCATCTTTTAGCATACTTTTCGATCACATTAGCTCACCAAAGTGGTTTTGC
This sequence comes from Pyrausta purpuralis, assembly GCA_963924145.1. Taxonomy (NCBI): domain Eukaryota; kingdom Metazoa; phylum Arthropoda; class Insecta; order Lepidoptera; family Crambidae; genus Pyrausta; species Pyrausta purpuralis. Next base: position 8,317,475 of record OZ001668.1, read on the forward strand.
GCACGCTTCGCTGTTGAAGTAAGAACTCTTTTACGATATTTTAAAAGATACATCCCATACAAAGCTAGTCAAATTTTACACTTTTTCGGTCACCGTGAAATATTTTGTCTTGATATTAACCGACTTTATATTGACCGTCGCGTCGAGCCCATGGCGTAGACAACTGGTTTGTGTACATCGGACCTGTTGCACTTCAAAAACATCTCAATATGGATTCTGTTTGAAATAATTTTAGCGTTTTCACCTACTTTAGACACTGAATATTTGTCGTTTTAAAGCTCAGTTTGAAATGTTTTAGTTTGTCGTTTCTGTTTAAATCGATCATTGTTTAGCATACTTTTCGACCCTATTAGCTCAATGGAGTAGTTCCGCTGTTGAAGGTGTAACTCCCCTTTGTTATTTTAAAAGATACATTTTATACAAAGCTAGTCAAATTTTACACTTTTTCGATCACCGTGAAATATTTTGTCTTGATATTAACCGACTTTATATTGACCGTCGCGTCGAGCCCGTTGCGTAGACACCTTGGTTGTGTAGATCGGACCTGTTGCACTGCAAAAACATCGCAAAATGAATTCTGTTTGCAATAATTTTAGCGTTTTCACCTACTTAAGACACTGAGTATTTCTCGTTGTAAAGCTCAGTTTGAAAAGTTTTTGTTTGTCGTTTCTGTTCAAATCGATCATCTTTTAGCATACTTTTCGATCACATTAGCTCACCGAAGTGGTTCTGCGCACGCTTCGCTGTTGAAGTAGGTACTCTTTTGCGATATTTTAAAAAATATATCCCATACAAAGTTTGTCTAATTTTTCATGTTTTCTGTCACCGTGAAATATTTTGTCTTGATATTAACCGACTTTATATTGACCGTCACGTCGCTCCCGTTGCTTAGGCATCTCTTTTGTGTAGATCGGACCTGTTGCACTTCAAAAACATCGCAATATGGATTCTGTTTGCAATAATTTTAGCGTTTTCACCTACTTTAGACACTGAATGTTTGTCGTTTTAAAGCTCAGTTTGAAATGTTTTAGTTTGTCGTTTCTGTTCAAATCGATCATCTTTTAGCATACTTTTCGATCACATTAGCTCACCCAAGTGGTTTTGCGCACGCTTCGCTGTTGAAGTAAGAACTCTTTTACGATATTTTAAAAGATACATCCCATACAAAGCTAGTCAAATTTTACACTTTTTCGGTCACCGTGAAATATTTTGTCTTGATATTAACCGACTTTATATTGACCGTCGCGTCGAGCCCGTTGCGTAGGCAACTGATTTGTGTACATCGGACCTGTTGCACTTCAAAAACATCTCAATATGGATTCTGTTTAGAATAATTTTAGCGTTTTCACCTACATTAGACACTGAATATTTCTCGTTGTAAAGCTCAGTTTGAAATGTTTTAGTTTGTCGTTTCTGTTCAAATCGATCATCTTTTAGCATACTTTTCGATCACATTAGCTCACCGAAGTGGTTCTGCGCACGCTTCGCTGTTGAAGTAGGTACTCTTTTGCGATATTTTAAAAAATATATCCCATACAAAGTTTGTCGAATTGTTCATTTTTTCTGTCACCGTGAAATATTTTGTCTTGATATTAACCGACTTTATATTGACCGTCACGTCGAGCCCCATGCGATGATACCTCGTTTCTATAAATCGGACCTGTTGCACTTCAAAAACATCGCAATATGGATTCTGTTTGCAATAACCGCTTGCTGACTCAACGGCGTAAACAAAAAACGGCGCTAATTTCTTATCTGCATAACGTCACCCGCCGCAAGTCAATCCCTAGTCATAAAAACTATCTTTATGACCGCTTCTCAGAAAGGATATGAATGAAGTGCTGTTTTTATAATAGCAGATGAATAGAGCTTTCAAATAGTGTTGGTATTGTTTCATTTAAGTACACGGTTAATTTACAATGAAATTAGAGTAGAAACTAGTTGTTAGAACGTCAAATCTCGAGCTAAAATATGTTTTATTTTCGTAATTAGATCGATAACCTACTTAATTTATTTATTCAAAAGGTTAATCGGTTCATGTGTTGTAATATAACTACCTATAAATGTTAAAAAAACATTTATATATATTTTATTTAAAATAAACACTTCAAAAATTTGACGTGTCAAACTGAGAGTGTTCCACTTCAAAAAAAAATCACATCGCTCACAAAAAGTTTACAGATTACAAATATATAACAGATAACGCTAAATTTAACAACGTTGATGTCAAAAATAGCAAATCTCCATACATGTAAAGGAACATGCCCAAATTTACTTTTAAACAACGATAAAAAATCTGGGGACAAAACTACCCATGAGTCTACTGCTACCAAAAATTTCTGGGGAGTGTTGTCCCCAAGAGTCAGTGAGCGGATAATTTCAGCGTTTTCACCTACTTTAGACACTGAATATTTCTCGTTGTAAAGCTCAGTTTGAAATGTTTTAGTTTGTCGTTTCTGTTCAAATCGATCATCTTTTAGCATACTTTTCGATCACATTAGCTCACCGAAGTGGTTTTGCGCACGCTTCGCTGTTGAAGTAAGAACTCTTTTACGATATTTTAAAAGATACATCCCATACAAAGCTAGTCAAATTTTACACTTTTTCGGTCACCGTGAAATATTTTGTCTTGATATTAACCGACTTTATATTGACCGTCGCGTCGAGCCCGTTGCGTAGACAACTGGTTTGTGTACATCGGACCTGTTGCACTTCAAAAACATCTCAATATAGATTCTGTTTAGAATAATTTTAGCGTTTTCACCTACTTTATACACTGAATGTTTGTCGTTTTAAAGCTCAGTTTGAAATGTTTTAGTTTGTCGTTTCTGTTCAAATCGATCATCTTTTAGCATACTTTTCGATTACATTAGCTCACCGAAGTGGTTTTGCGTACGCTTCGCTGTTGTAATAAGAACTCTTTTACGATATTTTAAAAGATACATCCCATACAAAGCTAGTCAAATTTTACACTTTTTCGATCACCGTGAAATATTTTGTCTTGATATTAACCGACTTTATATTGACCGTCGCGTCGAGCCCGTTGCGTAGACAACTGGTTTGTGTACATCGGACCTGTTGCACTTCAAAACCATCTCAATATGGATTCTGTTTAGAATAATTTTAGCGTTTTCACCTACATTAGACACTGAATATTTCTCGTTGTAAAGCTCAGTTTGAAATGTTTTAGTTTGTCGTTTCTGTTCAAATCGATCATTTTTTAGCATACTTTTCGATCACATTAGCTCACCGAAGTGGTTCTGCGCACGCTTCGCTGTTGAAGTAGGTACTCTTTTGCGATATTTTAAAAAATATATCCCATACAAAGTTTGTCGAATTGTTCATTTTTTCTGTCACCGTGAAATATTTTGTCTTGATATTAACCGACTTTATATTGACCGTCACGTCGAGCCTGTTGCGATGATACCTCGTTTCTATTAATCGGACCTGTTGCACTTCAAAAACATCGCAATATGGATTCTGTTTGCAATAATTTTAGCGTTTTCACCTACTTTAGACACTGAATATTTCTCGTTGTAAAGCTCAGTTTGAAATGTTTTAGTTTGTCGTTTCTGTTCAAATCGATCATCTTTTAGCATACTTTTCGATGACATTAGCTCACCGAAGTGGTTCTGCGCACGCTTCGCTGTTGAAGTAGGTACTCTTTTGCGATATTTTAAAAAATATATCCCATACAAAGTTTGTCGAATTGTTCATTTTTTCTGTCACCGTGAAATATTTTGTCTTGATATTAACCGACTTTATATTGACCGTCACGTCGAGCCCGTTGCGATGATACCTCGTTTCTATAAATCGGACCTGTTGCACTTCAAAAACATCGCAATATGGATTCTGTTTGCAATAATTTTAGCGTTTTCACCTACTTTAGACACTGAATATTTCTCGTTGTAAAGCTCAGTTTGAAATGTTTTAGTTTGTCGTTTCTGTTCAAATCGATCATCTTTTATCATACTTTTCGATCACATTAGCTCACCGAAGTGGTTCTGCGCACGCTTCGCTGTTGAAGTAAGAACTCTTTAATGATATTTTAAAAGATACATCCCATACAAAGCTAGTCAAATTTTACACTTTTTCGGTCACCGTGAAATATTTTGTCTTGATATTAACCGACTTTATATTGACCGTCGCGTCGAGCCCGTTGCGTAGACAACTGGTTTGTGTAGATCGGACCTGTTGCACTTCAAAAACATCTCAATATGGATTCTGTTTAGAATAATTTTAGCGTGTTCACCTACATTAGACACTGAATATTTCTCGTTGTAAAGCTCAGTTTGAAATGTTTTAGTTTGTCGTTTCTGTTCAAATCGATCATCTTTTAGCATACTTTTCGATCACATTAGCTCACCGAAGTGGTTCTGCGCACGCTTCGCTGTTGAAGTAGGTACTCTTTTGCGATATTTTAAAAAATATATCCCATACAAAGTTTGTCGAATTGTTCATTTTTTCTGTCACCGTGAAATATTTTGTCTTGATATTAACCGACTTTATATTGACCGTCACTTCGAGCCCCATGCGATGATACCTCGTTTCTATTAATCGGACCTGTTGCACTTCAAAAACATCGCAATATGGATTCTGTTTGCAATAATTTTAGCGTTTTCACCTACTTTAGACACTGAATATTTCTCGTTGTAAAGCTCAGTTTGAAATGTTTTAGTTTGTCGTTTCTGTTCAAATCGATCATCTTTTAGCATACTTTTCGATCACATTAGCTCACCGAAGTGGTTTTGCGCACGCTTCGCTGTTGAAGTAAGAACTCTTTTACGATATTTTAAAAGATACATCCCATACAAAGCTAGTCAAATTTTACACTTTTTCGGTCACCGTGAAATATTTTGTCTTGATATTAACCGACTTTATATTGACCGTCGCGTCGAGCCCGTTGCGTGGACAACTGGTTTGTGTACAACGGACCTGTTGCACTTCAAAAACATCTCAATATGGATTCTGTTTAGAATAATTTTAGCGTTTTCACCTACTTTATACACTGAATGTTTGTCGTTTTAAAGCTCAGTTTGAAATGTTTTAGTTTGTCGTTTCTGTTCAAATCGATCATCTTTTAGCATACTTTTCGATTACATTAGCTCACCGAAGTGGTTTTGCGTACGCTTCGCTGTTGTAATAAGAACTCTTTAACGATATTTTAAAAGATACATCCCATACAAAGCTAGTCAAATTTTACACTTTTTCGATCACCGTGAAATATTTTGTCTTGATATTAACCGACTTTATATTGACCGTCGCGTCGAGCCCGTTGCGTAGACACCTTGGTTGTGTAGATCGGACCTGTTGCACTGCAAAAACATTTCAATATGGATTCTGTTTGAAATAATTTTAGCGTTTTCACCTACTTTAGACACTGAATATTTCCCGTTGTAAAGCTCAGTTTGAAATGTTTTAGTTTGTCGTTTCTGTTCAAATCGATCATCTTTTAGCATACTTTTCGATCACATTAGCTCACCGAAGTGGTTCTGCGCACGCTTCGCTGTTGTAGTAGGTACTCTTTTGCGATATTTTAAAAAATATATCCCATACAAAGTTTGTCGAATTATCCATTTTTTCTGTCACCGTGTAATATGAAATCTTTTACGATATTTTAAAAGATACATGCCATACAAAGCTAGTCAAATTTTACACTTTTTCGGTCACCGTGAAATATTTTGTCTTGATATTAACCGACTTTATATTGACCGTCGCGTGGAGCCCGTTGAGTAGACACCTTTGTTGTGTAGATCGGACCTGTTGCACTGCAAAAACATCGCAAAATGAATTCTGTTTGCAATAATTTTAGCGTTTTCACCTACTTTAGACACTGAATATTTCTCGTTGTAAAGCTCAGTTTGAAATGTTTTAGTTTGTCGTTTCTGTTCAAATCGATCATCTTTTAGCATACTTTTCGATCACATTAGCTCCCCGAAGTGGTTCTGCGCAAGCTTCGCTGTTGAAGAAGGTACTCTTTTGCGATATTTTAAAAATATATCCCATACAAAGTTTGTCGAATTTTTCATGTTTTCTGTCACCGTGAAATATTTTGTCTTGATATTAACCGACTTTATATTGACCGTCACGTCGAGCCCGTTGCATAGACATCTCTTTTGTAAAGATCGGACCTGTTGCACTTCAAAAACATCGCAATATGGATTCTGTTTGCAATAATTTTAGCGTTTTCACCTACTTAAGACACTGAATGTCTGTCGTTTTAAAGCTCAGTTTGAAATGTTTTAGTTTGTCGTTTCTGTTCAAATCGATCATCTTTTAGCATACTTTTCGATCACATTAGCTCTCCGAAGTGGTTTTGCGCACGCTTCGCTGTTGAAGTAAGAACTCTTTTACGATATTTTAAAAGATACATCCCATACAAAGCTTGTCAAATTTTACACTTTTTCGGTCACCGTGAAATATTTTGTCTTGATATTAACCGACTTTATATTGACCGTCGCGTCGAGCCCATTGCGTAGACAACTGGTTTGTGTACATCGGACCTGTTGCACTTCAAAAACATTTCAATATGGATTCTGTTTGAAATAATTTTAGCGTTTTCACCTACTTTAGACACTGAATATTTCCCGTTGTAAAGCTCAGTTTGAAATGTTTTAGTTTGTCGTTTCTGTTCAAATCGATCATCGTTTAGCATACTTTTCGATCACATTAACTCACCGAAGTGGTTCTGCGCACGCTTCGCTGTTGAAGTAGGTACTCTTTTGCAATATTTTGAAAAATATATCCCATACAAAGTTTGTCGAATTTTTCATGTTTTCTGTCACCGTGAAATATTTTGTCTTGATATTAACCGACTTTATATTGACCGTCACGTCGAGCCCGTTGCGATGATACCTCGTTTCTGTAAATTGGACCTGGAGCACTTCAAAAACATCGCAATATGGATTCTGTTTGCAAAAATTTTAGCGTTTTCACCTACTTTAGACACTGAATATTTGTCGTTTTAAAGCTCAGTTTGAAATGTTTTAGTTTGTCGTTTCTGTTTAAATCGATCATCGTTTAGCATACTTTTCGATCCTATTAGCTCAATGGAGTAGTTCTGCGCACGTTCCGCTGTTGAAGATGTTACTCTCCTTTGTTATTTTAAAAGATACATTTCATACAAAGTTAGTCAAATTTTACACTTTTTCGGTCACCGTGAAATATTTTGTCTTGATATTAACCGACTTTATATTGACCGTCACGTCGAGCCCCATGCGATGATACATCGTTTCTATAAATCGGACCTGTTGCACTTCAAAAACATCGCAATATGGATTCTGTTTGCAATAATTTTAGCGTTTTCACCTACTTTAGACACTGAATATTTCTCGTTGTAAAGCTCAGTTTGAAATGTTTTAGTTTGTCGTTTCTGTTCAAATCGATCATCTTTTAGCATACTTTTCGATCACATTAGCTCACCGAAGTGGTTCTGCGCACGCTTCGCTGTTGAAGTAAGAACTCTTTTACGATATTTTAAAAGATACATCCCATACAAAGCTAGTCAAATTTTACACTTTTTCGGTCACCGTGAAATATTTTGTCTTGATATTAACCGACTTTATATTGACCGTCGCGTCGAGCCCGTTGCGTAGACAACTGGTTTGTGTACATCGGACCTGTTGCACTTCAAAAACATCTCAATATGGATTCTGTTTAGAATAATTTTAGCGTTTTCACCTACTTTATACACTGAATGTTTGTCGTTTTAAAGCTCAGTTTGAAATGTTTTAGTTTGTCGTTTCTGTTCAAATCGATCATCTTTTAGCATACTTTTCGATCACATTAGCTCACCGAAGTGGTTTTGCGCACGCTTCGCTGTTGAAGTAGGTACTCTTATGCGATATTTTAAAAAATATATCCCATACAAAGTTTGTCCAATTATTCATTTTTTCTTTCACCGTGTAATAAGAACTCTTTTACGATATTTTTAAAGATACATCCCATACAAAGCTAGTCAAATTTTACACTTTTTCGGTCACCGTGAAATATTTTGTCTTGATATTAACCGACTTTATATTGACCGTCGCGTGGAGCCCGTTGCGTAGACACCTTGGTTGTGTAGATCGGACCTGTTGCACTGCAAAAACATCGCAAAATGAATTCTGTTTGCAATAATTTTAGCGTTTTCACCTACTTTAAACACTGAATATTTGTCGTTTTAAAGCTCAGTTTAAAATGTTTTAGTTTGTCGTTTCTGTTCAAATCGATTATCTTTTAGCATTATTTTCGATCACATTAGCTTACCGAAGTGGTTCTGCGCACGCTTCGCTGTTGAAGAAGGTACTCTTTTGCGATATTTTAAAAAATATATTTCATACAAAGTTTGTCGAATTTTTCATTTTTTCTGTCACCGTGAAATATTTTGTCTTGATATTAACCGACTTTATATTGACCGTCACGTCGGACCCGTTGCGATGATACCTCGCTTGTGTAGATAGGACCTGTGGCACAAAAAAAAACATCGCAATATGGATTCTGTTTGCAAAAATTTAAGCGTTTTCACCTACTTTAGACACTGAATATTTCTCGTTGTAAAGCTCAGTTTGAAATGTTTTAGCTTGTCGTTTCTGTTCAAATCGATCATCTTTTAGCATACTTTTCGATCACATTAGCTCACCGAAGTGGTTCTGCGCACGCTTCGCTGTTGAAATAGGAACTCTTTTGCAATATTTTTAAAAATATATCCCATACAAAGTTTGTCGAATTTTTCATGTTTTCGGTCACCGTGAAATATTTTGTCTTGATATTAACCGACTTTATATTGACCGTCACGTCGAGCCCGTTGCGATGATACCTCGTTTCTGTAAATCGGACCTGTTGCACTTCAAAAACATCGCAATATGGATTCTGTTTGCTATAAGTTTAGCGTTTTCACCTACTTAAGATACTGAATATTTGTCGTTTTAAAGCTTAATTTGAAAAGATTTAGTTAGTCGTTTCTGTTCATATCGATCATCTTTTAGCATACTTTTCGATCGTATTAGCTCAATTAAGTGGCTCTGCGCACGCTCCGCTGTTCTAATACGTACTCTTTGCGATATTTCAAAAGAAACATCCCATACAATGTTAGTCGAATTTTGCACTTTTTCGGTCACCGTGAAATATTTTTCTTGATATTAACCGACTTTAAATTGACCGTCGCGTCGACGCCGTTGCATAGACACCTCGCGTGTGTAGATCGGACCCCTTGGCACTTCAAAAACATCGCAATATGGATTCTGTTTGCAAAAATTTTAGCGTTTTCACCTACTTTAGACACTGAATATTTCTCGTTGTAAAGCTCAGTTTGAAATGTTTTAACTTGTCGTTTCTGTTCAAATCGATCATCTTTTAGCATACTTTTCGATCACATTAGCTCACCGAAGTGGTTCTGCGCACGCTTCGCTGTTGAAGTAGGTACCCTTTTGCAATATTTTACAAAATATATCCCATACAAAGTTTGTCGAATTTTTCATGTTTTCTGTCACCGTGAAATATTTTGTCTTGATATTAACCGACTTTATATTGACCGTCACGTCGAGCCCGTTGCGATGATACCTCGTTTCTGTAAATCGGACCTGGAGCACTTCAAAAACTTCACAACATGGATTCTGTTTGCAAAAATTTTAGCGTTTTCACCTACTTGAAGCACTGAATATTTGTCGTTTTAAAGCTCAGTTTGAAATGTTTTAGTTTGTCGTTTCTGTTTAAATCGATCATCGTTTAGCATACTTTTCGATCCTATTAGCTCAATGGAGTAGTTCTGCGCACGTTCCGCTGTTGAAGATGTTACTCTCCTTTGTTATTTTAAAAGATACATTTCATACAAAGTTAGTCAAATTTTACACTTTTTCGGTCACCGTGAAATAAGAAATCTTTTACGATATTTTAAAAGATACATCCTATACAAAGCTAGTCAAATTTTACACTTTTTCGGTCACCGTGAAATATTTTGTCTTGATATTAACCGACTTTATATTGACCGTCGCGTGGAGCCCGTTGAGTAGACACCTTTGTTGTGTAGATCGGACCTGTTGCACTGCAAAAACATCTCAATATGGATTCTATTTAGAATAATTTTAGCGTTTTCACCTACTTTATACACTGAATGTTTGTCGTTTTAAAGCTCAGTTTGAAATGTTTTAGTTTGTCGTTTCTGTTCAAATCGATCATCTTTTAGCATACTTTTCGATTACATTAGCTCACCGAAGTGGTTTTGCGTACGCTTCGCTGTTGTAATAAGAACTCTTTTACGATATTTTAAAAGATACATCCCATACAAAGCTAGTCAAATTTTACACTTTTTCGATCACCGTGAAATATTTTGTCTTGATATTAACCGACTTTATATTGACCGTCACGTCGAGCCCCATGCGATGATACCTCGTTTCTATAAATCGGACCTGTTGCACTTCAAAAACATCGCAATATGGATTCTGTTTGCAATAATTTTAGCGTTTTCACCTACTTTAGACACTGAATATTTCTCGTTTTAAAGCTCAGTTTGAAATGTTTTAGTTTGTCGTTTCTGTTCAAATCGATCATCTTTTAGCATACTTTTCGATCACATTAGCTCACCGAAGTGGTTTTGCGCACGCTTCGCTGTTGAAGTAAGAACTCTTTTACGATATTTTAAAAGATACATCCCATACAAAGCTAGTCAAATTTTACACTTTTTCGGTCACCGTGAAATATTTTGTCTTGATATTAACCGACTTTATATTGACCGTCGCGTCGAGCCCGTTGCGTAGACAACTGGTTTGTGTACAACGGACCTGTTGCACTTCAAAAACATCTCAATATGGATTCTGTTTAGAATAATTTTAGCGTTTTCACCTACTTTATACACTGAATGTTTGTCGTTTTAAAGCTCAGTTTGAAATGTTTTAGTTTGTCGTTTCTGTTCAAATCGATCATCTTTTAGCATACTTTTCGATTACATTAGCTCACCGAAGTGGTTTTGCGTACGCTTCGCTGTTGTAATAAGAACTCTTTTACGATATTTTAAAAGATACATCCCATACAAAGCTAGTCAAATTTTACACTTTTTCGATCACCGTGAAATATTTTGTCTTGATATTAACCGACTTTATATTGACCGTCGCGTCGAGCCCGTTGCGTAGACACCTTGGTTGTGTAGATCGAACCTGTTGCACTGCAAAAACATTTCAATATGGATTCTGTTTGAAATAATTTTAGCGTTTTCACCTACTTTAGACACTGAATATTTCCCGTTGTAAAGCTCAGTTTGAAATGTTTTAGTTTGTCGTTTCTGTTCAAATCGATCATCTTTTAGCATACTTTTCGATCACATTAGCTCACCGAATTGGTTCTGCGCACGCTTCGCTGTTGAAGTAGGTACTCTTTTGCGATATTTTAAAAAATATATCCCATACAAAGTTTGTCGAAATATCCATTTTTTCTGTCACCGTGTAATAAGAAATCTTTTACGATATTTTAAAAGATACATCCCATACAAAGCTAGTCAAATTTTACACTTTTTCGGTCACCGTGAAATATTTTGTCTTGATATTAACCGACTTTATATTGACCGTCGCGTGGAGCCCGTTGATTAGACACCTTTGTTGTGTAGATCGGACCTGTTGCACTGCAAAAACATCGCAAAATGAATTCTGTTTGCAATAATTTTAGCGTTTTCACCTACTTTAGACACTGAATATTCCTCGTTGTAAAGCTCAGTTTGAAATGATTTAGTTTGTCGTTTCTGTTCAAATCGATCATCTTTTAGCATACTTTTCGATCACATTAGCTCACCGAAGTGGTTCTGCGCACGCTTCGCTGTTGAAATAAGAACTCTTTAACGATATTTTAAAAGATACATCCCATACAAAGCTAGTCAAATTTTACACTTTTTCGGTCACCGTGAAATATTTTGTCTTGATATTAACCGACTTTATATTGACCGTCGCGTCGAGCCCGTTGCGTAGACAACTGGTTTGTGTACATCGGACCTGTTGCACTTCAAAAACATCTCAATATGGATTCTGTTTAGAATAATTTTAGCGTTTTCACCTACATTAGACACTGAATATTTCTCGTTGTAAAGCTCAGTTTGAAATGTTTTAGTTTGTCGTTTCTGTTCAAATCGATCATCTTTTAGCATACTTTTCGATCACATTAGCTCACCGAAGTGGTTCTGCGCACGCTTCGCTGTTGAAGTAGGTACTCTTTTGCGATATTTTAAAAAATATATCCCATACAAAGTTTGTCGAATTTTTCATTTTTTCTGTCACCGTGAAATATTTTGTCTTGATATTAACCGACTTTATATTGACCGTCACGTCGGACCCGTTGCGATGATACCTCGCTTGTGTAGATAGGACCTGTGGCACATAAAAAACATCGCAATATGGATTCTGTTTGCAAAAATTTTAGCGTTTTCACCTACTTTAGACACTGAATATTTCTCGTTGTAAAGCTCAGTTTGAAATGTTTTAGCTTGTCGTTTCTGTTCAAATCGATCATCTTTTAGCATACTTTTCGATCACATTAGCTCACCGAAGTGGTTCTGCGCACGCTTCGCTGTTGAAATAGGTACTCTTTTGCAATATTTTTAAAAATATATCCCATACAAAGTTTGTCGAATTTTTCATGTTTTCTGTCACCGTGAAATATTTTGTCTTGATATTAACCGACTTTATATTGACCGTCACGTCGAGCCCGTTGCGATGAAGCCTCGTTTCTGTAAATCGGACCTGTTGCACTTCAAAAACATCGCAATATGGATTCTGTTTGCTATAAGTTTAGCGTTTTCACCTACTTAAGATACTGAATATTTGTCGTTTTAAAGCTTAATTTGAAAAGATTTAGTTAGTCGTTTCTGTTCATATCGATCATCTTTTAGCATACTTTTCGATCGTATTAGCTCACCGAAGTGGCTCTGCGCACGCTCCGCTGTTCTAATACGTACTCTTTGCGATATTTCAAAAGAAACATCCCATACAATGTTAGTCGAATTTTGCACTTTTTCGGTCACCGTGAAATATTTTTCTTGATATTAACCGACTTTAAATTGACCGTCGCGTCGACGCCGTTGCATAGACACCTCGCGTGTGTAGATCGGACCCCTTGGCACTTCAAAAACATCGCAATATGGATTCTGTTTGCAAAAATTTTAGCGTTTTCACCTACTTTAGACACTGAATATTTCTCGTTGTAAAGCTCAGTTTGAAATGTTTTAACTTGTCGTTTCTGTTCAAATCGATCATCTTTTAGCATACTTTTCGATCACATTAGCTCACCGAAGTGGTTCTGCGCACGCTTCGCTGTTGAAGTAGGTACCCTTTTGCAATATTTTACAAAATATATCCCATACAAAGTTTGTCGAATTTTTCATGTTTTCTGTCACCGTGAAATATTTTGTCTTGATATTAACCGACTTTATATTGACCGTCACGTCGAGCCCGTTGCGATGATACCTCGTTTCTGTAAATCGGACCTGGAGCACTTCAAAAACTTCACAACATGGATTCTGTTTGCAAAAATTTTAGCGTTTTCACCTACTTGAAGCACTGAATATTTGTCGTTTTAAAGCTCAGTTTGAAATGTTTTAGTTTGTCGTTTCTGTTTAAATCGATCATCGTTTAGCATACTTTTCGATCCTATTAGCTCAATGGAGTAGTTCTGCGCACGTTCCGCTGTTGAAGATGTTACTCTCCTTTGTTATTTTAAAAGATACATTTCATACAAAGTTAGTCAAATTTTACACTTTTTCGGTCACCGTGAAATATTTTGTCTTGATATTAACCGACTTTATATTGACCGTCACGTCGAGCCCGTTGCGATGATACCTCGTTTCTGTAAATCAGACCTGGAGCACTTCATAAACATCGCAATATGGATTCTTTTTGCAAAAATTTTAGCGCTTTCACCTACTTTAGACACTGAATATTTGTAGTTTTGAAGCTCAGTTTGAAATGATTTAGTTTGTCGTTTCTGTTCAAATCGATCATCTTTTAGCATACTTTTCGATCGTATTAGCTCACCGAAGTGGCTCTGCGCACGCTCCGCTGTTCTAATACGTACTCTTTGCGATATTTCAAAAGAAACATCCCATACAATGTTAGTCGAATTTTGCACTTTTTCGGTCACCGTGAAATATTTTTCTTGATATTAACCGACTTTAAATTGACCGTCGCGTCGACGCCGTTGCACAGACACCTCGCGTGTGTAGATCGGACCCCTTGGCACTTCAAAAACATCGCAATATGGATTCTGTTTGCAAAAATTTTAGCGTTTTCACCTACTTTAGACACTGAATATTTCTCGTTGTAAAGCTCAGTTTGAAATGTTTTAACTTGTCGTTTCTGTTCAAATCGATCATCTTTTAGCATACTTTTCGATCACATTAGCTCACCGAAGTGGTTCTGCGCACGCTTCGCTGTTGAAGTAGGTACCCTTTTGCAATATTTTACAAAATATATCCCATACAAAGTTTGTCGAATTTTTCATGTTTTCTGTCACCGTGAAATATTTTGTCTTGATATTAACCGACTTTATATTGACCGTCACGTCGAGCCCGTTGCGATGATACCTCGTTTCTGTAAATCAGACCTGGAGCACTTCATAAACATCGCAATATGGATTCTTTTTGCAAAAATTTTAGCGTTTTCACCTACTTTAGACACTGAATATTTGTAGTTTTGAAGCTCAGTTTGAAATGATTTAGTTTGTCGTTTCTGTTCAAATCGATCATCGTTTAGCATACTTTTCGATCACATTAGCTCATCGAAGTGTTTTTGCGCACGCTTCGCTGTTGAAGTAAGAATTCTTTTACGATATTTCAAAAGATACATCCCATACAAAGCTAGTCAAATTTTACACTTTTTCGGTCACCGTGAAATATTTTGTCTTGATATTAACCGACTTTATATTGACCGTCGCGTGGAGCCCGTTGCGTAGACACCTTGGTTGTGTAGATCGGACTTGTTGCACTGCAAAAACATCGCAAAATGAATTCTGTTTGCAATAATTTTAGCGTTTTCACCTACTTTAGACACTGAATATTTCTCGTTGTAAAGCTCAGTTTGAAATGTTTTAGTTTGTTGTTTCTGTTCAAATCGATCATCTTTTAGCATACTTTTCGATCACATTAGCTCACCGAAGTGGTTCTGCGCACGCTTCGCTGTTGAAGTAGGTACTCTTTTGCAATATTTTAAAAAATATATCCAATACAAAGTTTGTCGAATTTTTCATGTTTTCTGTCACCGTGAAATATTTTGTCTTGATATTAACCGACTTTATATTGACCGTCACGTCGAGCCCGTTGCGATGATACCTCGTTTCTGTAAATCGGACCTGGAGCACTTCAAAAACATCGCAATATGGATTCTGTTTGCAAAAATTTTAGCGTTTTCACCTACTTTAGACACTGAATATTTGTAGTTTTGAAGCTCAGTTTGAAATGTTTTAGTTTGTCGTTTCTGTTCAAATCGATCATCTTTTAGCATACTTTTCGATCACATTAGCTCATCAAAGTGTTTTTGCGCACGCTTCGCTGTTGAAGTAAGAACTCTTTTACGATATTTTAAAAGATACATCCCATACAAAGCTAGTCAAATTTTACACTTTTTCGGTCACCGTGAAATATTTTGTCTTGATATTAACCGACTTTATATTGACCGTCGCGTGGAGCCCGTTGAGTAGACACCTTTGTTGTGTAGATCGGACCTGTTGCACTGCAAAAACATCTCAATATGGATTCTGTTTAGAATAATTTTAGCGTTTTCACCTACTTTATACACTGAATGTTTGTCGTTTTAAAGCTCAGTTTGAAATGTTTTAGTTTGTCGTTTCTGTTCAAATCGATCATCTTTTAGCATACTTTTCGATTACATTAGCTCACCGAAGTGGTTTTGCGTACGCTTCGCTGTTGTAATAAGAACTCTTTTACGATATTTTAAAAGATACATCCCATACAAAGCTAGTCAAATTTTACACTTTTTCGATCACCGTGAAATATTTTGTCTTGATATTAACCGACTTTATATTGACCGTCGCGTCGAGCCCGTTGCGTAGACAACTGGTTTGTGTACATCGGACCTGTTGCACTTCAAAAACATCTCAATATGGATTCTGTCTAGAATAATTTTAGCGTTTTCACCTACATTAGACACTGAATATTTCTCGTTGTAAAGCTCAGTTTGAAATGTTTTACTTTGTCGTTTCTGTTCAAATCGATCATCTTTTAGCATACTTTTCGATCACATTAGCTCACCGAAGTGGTTCTGCGCACGCTTCGCTGTTGAAGTAGGTACTCTTTTGCGATATTTTAAAAAATATATTCCATACAAAGTTTGTCGAATTGTTCATTTTTTCTGTCACCGTGAAATATTTTGTCTTGATATTAACCGACTTTATATTGACCGTCACGTCGAGCCCGTTGCGATGATACCTCGTTTCTATAAATCGGACCTGTTGCACTTCAAAAACATAACAATATGGATTCTGTTTGCAATAATTTTAGCGTTTTCACCTACTTTAGACACTGAATATTCCTCGTTGTAAAGCTCAGTTTGAAATGTTTTAGTTTGTCGTTTCTGTTCAAATCGATCATCTTTTAGCATACTTTTCGATCACATTAGCTCACCGAAGTGGTTCTGCGCACGCTTCGCTGTTGAAGTAAGAACTCTTTAACGATATTTTAAAAGATACATCCCATACAAAGCTAATCAAATTTTACACTTTTTCGGTCACCGTAAAATATTTTGTCTTGATATTAACCGACTTTATATTGACCGTCGCGTCGAGCCCGTTGCGTAGACAACTGGTTTGTGTACATCGGACCTGTTGCACTTCAAAAACATCTCAATATGGATTCTGTTTAGAATAATTTTAGCGTGTTCACCTACATTAGACACTGAATATTTCTCGTTGTAAAGCTCAGTTTGAAATGTTTTAGTTTGTCGTTTCTGTTCAAATCGATCATCTTTTAGCATACTTTTCGATCACATTAGCTCACCGAAGTGGTTCTGCGCACGCTTCGCTGTTGAAGTAGGTACTCTTTTGCGATATTTTAAAAAATATATCCCATACAAAGTTTGTCGAATTATTCATTTTTTCTGTCACCGTGTAATAAGAAATCTTTTACGATATTTTAAAAGATACATCCTATACAAAGCTAGTCAAATTTTACACTTTTTCGGTCACCGTGAAATATTTTGTCTTGATATTAACCGACTTTATATTGACCGTCGCGTGGAGCCCGTTGAGTAGACACCTTTGTTGTGTAGATCGGACCTGTTGCACTGCAAAAACATTTCAATATGGATTCTGTTTGGAATAATTTTAGCGTTTTCACCTACTTTATACACTGAATGTTTGTCGTTTTAAAGCTCAGTTTGAAATGTTTTAGTTTGTCGTTTCTGTTCAAATCGATCATCTTTTAGCATACTTTTCGATTACATTAGCTCACCGAAGTGGTTTTGCGTACGCTTCGCTGTTGTAATAAGAACTCTTTTACGATATTTTAAAAGATACATCCCATACAAAGCTAGTCAAATTTTACACTTTTTCGATCACCGTGAAATATTTTGTCTTGATATTAACCGACTTTATATTGACCGTCGCGTCGAGCCCGTTGCGTAGACACCTTGGTTGTGTAGATCGGACCTGTTGCACTGCAAAAACATTTCAATATGGATTCTGTTTGGAATAATTTTAGCGTTTTCACCTACTTTAGACACTGAATATTTCCCGTTGTAAAGCTCAGTTTGAAATGTTTTAGTTTGTCGTTTCTGTTCAAATCGATCATCTTTTAGCATACTTTTCGATCACATTAGCTCACCGAATTGGTTCTGCGCACGCTTCGCTGTTGAAGTAGGTACTCTTTTGCGATATTTTAAAAAATATATCCCATACAAAGTTTGTCGAAATATCCATTTTTTCTGTCACCGTGTAATAAGAAATCTTTTACGATATTTTAAAAGATACATCCCATACAAAGCTAGTCAAATTTTACACTTTTTCGGTCACCGTGAAATATTTTGTCTTGATATTAACCGACTTTATATTGACCGTCGCGTGGAGCCCGTTGAGTAGACACCTTTGTTGTGTAGATCGGACCTGTTGCACTGCAAAAACATCGCAAAATGAATTCTGTTTGCAATAATTTTAGCGTTTTCACCTACTTTAGACACTGAATATTTCTCGTTGTAAAGCTCAGTTTGAAATGTTTTAGTTTGTCGTTTCTGTTCAAATCGATCATCTTTTAGCATACTTTTCGATCACATTAGCTCCCCGATGTGGTTCTGCGCAAGCTTCGCTGTTGAAGAAGGTACTCTTTTGCGATATTTTAAAAATATATCCCATACAAAGTTTGTCGAATTTTTCATGTTTTCTGTCACCGTGAAATATTTTGTCTTGATATTAACCGACTTTATATTGACCGTCACGTCGAGCCCGTTGCATAGACATCTCTTTTGTGTAGATCGGACCTGTTGCACTTCAAAAACATCGCAATATGGATTCTGTTTGCAATAATTTTAGCGTTTTCACCTATTTAAGACACTGAATGTCTGTCGTTTTAAAGCTCAGTGTGAAATGTTTTAGTTTGTCGTTTCTGTTCAAATCGATCATCTTTTAGCATACTTTTCGATCACATTAGCTTACCGAAGTGATTTTGCGCACGCTTCGCTGTTGAAGTAAGAACTCTTTTACGATATTTTAAAAGATACATCCCATACAAAGCTAGTCAAATTTTACACTTTTTCGGTCACCGTGAAATATTTTGTCTTGATATTAACCGACTTTATATTGACCGTCGCGTCGAGCCCATTGCGTAGACAACTGGTTTGTGTACATCGGACCTGTTGCACTTCAAAAACATTTCAATATGGATTCTGTTTGAAATAATTTTAGCGTTTTCACCTACTTTAGACACTGAATATTTCCCGTTGTAAAGCTCAGTTTGAAATGTTTTAGTTTGTCGTTTCTGTTCAAATCGATCATCTTTTAGCATACTTTTCGATCACATTAGGTCACCGAAGTGGTTCTGCGCACGCTTCGCTGTTGAAGTAGGTACTCTTTTGCGATATTTTAAAAAATATATCCCATACAAAGTTTGTCGAATTATTCATTTTTTCTGTCACCGTGTAATAAGAAATCTTTTACGATATTTTAAAAGATACATCCCATACAAAGCTAGTCAAATTTTACACTTTTTCGGTCACCGTGAAATATTTTGTCTTGATATTAACCGACTTTATATTGACCGTCGCGTGGAGCCCGTTGAGTAGACACCTTTGTTGTGTAGATCGGACCTGTTGCACTGCAAAAACATCGCAAAATGAATTATGTTTGCAATAATTTTAGCGTTTTCACCTACTTTAGACACTGAATATTTGTCGTTTTAAAGCTCAGTTTAAAATGTTTTAGTTTGTCGTTTCTGTTCAAATCGATCATCTTTTAGCATTATTTTCGATCACATCAGCTTACCGAAGTGGTTCTGCGCACGCTTTGCTGTTGAAGTAGGTACTCTTTTGCGATATTTTAAAAAATATATCCCATACAAAGTTTGTCGAATTTTTCATTTTTTCTGTCACCGTGAAATATTATGTCTTGATATTAACCGACTTTATATTGACCGTCACGTCGAGCTCGTTGCGATGATACCTCGCTTGTGTAGATCGGACCTGTGGCACTTCAAAAACATCGCAATATGGATTCTGTTTGCAAAAATTTTAGCGTTTTCACCTACTTTAGACACTGAATATTTGTCGTTTTAAAGCTCAGTTTGAAATGTTTTAGCTTGTCGTATCTGTTCAAATCGATCATCGTTTAGCATACTTTTCGATCACATTAGCTCACCGAAGTGGTTCTGCGCACGCTTCGCTGTTGAAGTAGGTACTCTTTTGCAATATTTTAAAAAATATATCCCATACAAAGTTTGTCGAATTTTTCATGTTTTCTGTCACCGTGAAATATTTTGTCTTGATATTAACCGACTTTATATTGACCGTCACGTCGAGCCCGTTGCGATGATACCTCGTTTCTGTAAATTGGACCTGGAGCACTTCAAAAACATCGCAATATGGATTCTGTTTGCAAAAATTTTAGCGTTTTCACCTACTTTAGACACTGAATATTTGTCGTTTTAAAGCTCAGTTTGAAATGTTTTAGTTTGTCGTTTCTGTTTAAATCGATCATCGTTTAGCATACTTTTCGATCCTATTAGCTCAATGGAGTAGTTATGCGCACGTTCCGCTGTTGAAGATGTTACTCTCCTTTGTTATTTTAAAAGATACATTTCATACAAAGTTAGTCAAATTTTACACTTTTTCGGTCACCGTGAAATATTTTGTCTTGATATTAACCGACTTTATATTGACCGTCACGTCGAGCCCCATGCGATGATACCTCGTTTCTATAAATCGGACCTGTTGCACTTCAAAAACATAACAATATGGATTCTGTTTGCAATAATTTTAGCGTTTTCACCTACTTTAGACACTGAATGTTTGTCGTTTTAAAGCTCAGTTTGAAATGTTTTAGTTTGTCGTTTCTGTTCAAATCGATCATCTTTTAGCATACTTTTCGATCACATTAGCTCACCGAAGTGGTTTTGCGCACGCTTCGCTGTTGAAGTAAGAACTCTTTTACGATATTTTAAAAGATACATCCCATACAAAGCTAGTCAAATTTTACACTTTTTCGGTCACCGTGAAATATTTTGTCTTGATATTAACCGACTTTATATTGACCGTCGCGTCGAGCCCGTTGCGTAGGCAACTGATTTGTGTACATCGGACCTGTTTCACTTCAAAAACATCTCAATATGGATTCTGTTTAGAATAATTTTAGCGTTTTCACCTACATTAGACACTGAATATTTCTCGTTGTAAAGCTCAGTTTGAAATGTTTTAGTTTGTCGTTTCTGTTCAAATCGATCATCTTTTAGCATACTTTTCGATCACATTAGCTCACCGAAGTGGTTCTGCGCACGCTTCGCTGTTGAAGTAGGTACTCTTTTGCGATATTTTAAAAAATATATCCCATACAAAGTTTGTCGAATTGTTCATTTTTTCTGTCACCGTGAAATATTTTGTCTTGATATTAACCGACTTTATATTGACCGTCACGTCGAGCCCGTTGCGATGATACCTCGTTTCTATAAATCGGACCTGTTGCACTTCAAAAACATCGCAATATGGATTCTGTTTGCAATAATTTTAGCGTTTTCACCTACTTTAGACACTAAATATTTCTCGTTGTAAAGCTCAGTTTGAAATGTTTTAGTTTGTCGTTTCTGTTCAAATCGATCATCTTTAAGCATACTTTTCGATCACATTAGCTCCCCGAAGTGGTTCTGCGCACGCTTCGCTGTTGAAGTAGGTACTCTTTTGCGATATTTTAAAAAATATATCCCATACAAAGTTTGTCGAATTGTTCATTTTTTCTGTCACCGTGAAATATTTTGTCTTGATATTAACCGACTTTATATTGACCGTCACGTCGAGCCCGTTGCGATGATACCTCGTTTCTATAAATCGGACCTGTTGCACTTCAAAAACATCGCAATATGGAATCTGTTTGCAATAATTTTAGCGTTTTCACCTACTTTAGACACTGAATATTTCTCGTTGTAAAGCTCAGTTTGAAATGTTTTAGTTTGTCGTTTCTGTTCAAATCGATCATCTTTTAGCATACTTTTCGATCACATTAGCTCACCGAAGTGGTTCTGCGCACGCTTCGCTGTTGAAGTAAGAACTCTTTAACGATATTTTAAAAGATACATCCCATACAAAGCTAGTCAAATTTTACACTTTTTCGGTCACCGTGAAATATTTTGTCTTGATATTAACCGACTTTATATTGACCGTCGCGTCGAGCCCGTTGCGTAGACAACTGGTTTGTGTACATCGGACCTGTTGCACTTCAAAAACATCTCAATATGGATTCTGTTTAGAATAATTTTAGCGTTTTCACCTACATTAGACACTGAATATTTCTCGTTGTAAAGCTCAGTTTGAAATGTTTTAGTTTGTCGTTTCTGTTCAAATCGATCATCTTTTAGCATACTTTTCGATCACATTAGCTCACCGAAGTGGTTCTGCGCACGCTTCGCTGTTGAAGTAGGTACTCTTTTGCGATATTTTAAAAAATATATCCCATACAAAGTTTGTCGAATTGTTCATTTTTTCTGTCACCGTGAAATATTTTGTCTTGATATTAACCGACTTTATATTGACCGTCACGTCGAGCCCGTTGCGATGATACCTCGTTTCTATAAATCGGACCTGTTGCACTTCAAAAACATCGCAATATGGATTCTGTTTGCAATAATTTTAGCGTTTTCACCTACTTTAGACACTGAATATTTCTCGTTGTAAAGCTCAGTTTGAAATGTTTTAGTTTGTCGTTTCTGTTCAAATCGATCATCTTTTAGCATACTTTTCGATCACATTAGCTCACCGAAGTGGTTCTGCGCACGCTTCGCTGTTGAAGTAAGAACTCTTTAACGATATTTTAAAAGATACATCCCATACAAAGCTAGTCAAATTTTACACTTTTTCGGTCACCGTGAAATATTTTGTCTTGATATTAACCGACTTTATATTGACCGTCGCGTCGAGCCCGTTGCGTAGACAACTGGTTTGTGTACATCGGACCTGTTGCACTTCAAAAACATCTCAATATGGATTCTGTTTAGAATAATTTTAGCGTGTTCACCTACATTAGACACTGAATATTTCTCGTTGTAAAGCTCAGTTTGAAATGTTTTAGTTTGTCGTTTCTGTTCAAATCGATCATCTTTTAGCATACTTTTCGATCACATTAGCTCACCGAAGTGGTTCTGCGCACGCTTCGCTGTTGAAGTAGGTACTCTTTTGCGATATTTTAAAAAATATATCCCATACAAAGTTTGTCGAATTGTTCATTTTTTCTGTCACCGTGAAATATTTTGTCTTGATATTAACCGACTTTATATTGACCGTCACGTCGAGCCCCATGCGATGATACCTCGTTTCTATAAATCGGACCTGTTGCACTTCAAAAACATCGCAATATGGATTCTGTTTGCAATAATTTTAGCGTTTTCACCTACTTTAGACACTGAATATTTCTCGTTGTAAAGCTCAGTTTGAAATGTTTTAGTTTGTCGTTTCTGTTCAAATCGATCATCTTTTAGCATACTTTTCGATCACATTAGCTCACCGAATTGGTTCTGCGCACGCTTCGCTGTTGAAGTAGGTACTCTTTTGCGATATTTTAAAAAATATATCCCATACAAAGTTTGTCGAATTATCCATTTTTTCTGTCACCGTGTAATAAGAAATCTTTTACGATATTTTAAAAGATACATCCCATACAAAGCTAGTCAAATTTTACACTTTTTCGGTCACCGTGAAATATTTTGTCTTGATATTAACCGACTTTATATTGACCGTCGCGTGGAGCCCGTTGAGTAGACACCTTTGTTGTGTAGATCGGACCTGTTGCACTGCAAAAACATCGCAAAATGAATTCTGTTTGCAATAATTTTAGCGTTTTCACCTACTTTAGACACTGAATATTTCTCGTTGTAAAGCTCAGTTTGAAATGTTTTAGTTTGTCGTTTCTGTTCAAATCGATCATCTTTTAGCATTCTTTTCGATCACATTAGCTCACCGAAGTGGTTCTGCGCACGCTTCGCTGTTGAAATAAGAACTCTTTAACGATATTTTAAAAGATACATCCCATACAAAGCTAGTCAAATTTTACACTTTTTCGGTCACCGTGAAATATTTTGTCTTGATATTAACCGACTTTATATTGACCGTCGCGTCGAGCCCGTTGCGTAGACAACTGGTTTGTGTACATCGGACCTGTTGCACTTCAAAAACATCTCAATATGGATTCTGTTTAGAATAATTTTAGCGTTTTCACCTACATTAGACACTGAATATTTCTCGTTGTAAAGCTCAGTTTGAAATGTTTTAGTTTGTCGTTTCTGTTCAAATCGATCATCTTTTAGCATACTTTTCGATCACATTAGCTCACCGAAGTGGTTCTGCGCACGCTTCGCTGTTGAAGTAGGTACTCTTTTGCGATATTTTAAAAAATATATCCCATACAAAGTTTGTCGAATTTTTCATGTTTTCTGTCACCGTGAAATATTTTGTCTTGATATTAACCGACTTTATATTGACCGTCACGTCGAGCCCGTTGCATAGACATCTCTTTTGTAAAGATCGGACCTGTTGCACTTCAAAAACATCGCAATATGGATTCTGTTTGCAATAATTTTAGCGTTTTCACCTACTTAAGACACTGAATGTCTGTCGTTTTAAAGCTCAGTTTGAAATGTTTTAGTTTGTCGTTTCTGTTCAAATCGATCATCTTTTAGCATACTTTTCGATCACATTAGCTCACCGAAGTGGTTTTGCGCACGCTTCGCTGTTGAAGTAAGAACTCTTTTACGATATTTTAAAAGATACATCCCATACAAAGCTAGTCAAATTTTACACTTTTTCGGTCACCGTGAAATATTTTGTCTTGATATTAACCGACTTTATATTGACCGTCACGTCGAGCCCGTTGCGATGATACCTCGTTTCTGTAAATTGGACCTGGAGCACTTCAAAAACATCGCAATATGGATTCTGTTTGAAATAATTTTAGCGTTTTCACCTACTTTAGACACTGAATATTTCCCGTTGTAAAGCTCAGTTTGAAATGTTTTAGTTTGTCGTTTCTGTTCAAATCGATCATCTTTTAGCATTCTTTTCGATCACATTAGCTCACCGAAGTGGTTCTGCGCACGCTTCGCTGTTGAAGTAGGTACTCTTTTGCGATATTTTAAAAAATATATCCCATACAAAGTTTGTCGAATTGTTCATTTTTTCTGTCACCGTGAAATATTATGTCTTGATATTAACCGACTTTATATTGACCGTCACGACGGGCTCGTTGCGATGATACCTCGCTTGTGTAGATCGGACCTGTGGCACTTCAAAAACATCGCAATATGGATTCTGTTTGCAAAAATTTTAGCGTTTTCACCTACTTTAGACACTGAATATTTGTCGTTTTAAAGCTCAGTTTGAAATGTTTTAGCTTGTCGTATCTGTTCAAATCGATCATCGTTTAGCATACTTTTCGATCCTATTAGCTCAATGGAGTAGTTCTGCGCACGTTCCGCTGTTGAAGATGTTACTCTCCTTTGTTATTTTAAAAGATACATTTCATACAAAGTTAGTCAAATTTTACACTTTTTCGGTCACCGTGAAATATTTTGTCTTGATATTAACCGACTTTATATTGACCGTCACGTCGAGCCCCATGCGATGATACCTCGTTTCTATAAATCGGACCTGTTGCACTTCAAAAACATCGCAATATGGATTCTGTTTGCAATAATTTTAGCGTTTTCACCTACTTTAGACACTGAATATTGCTCGTTGTAAAGCTCAGTTTGAAATGTTTTAGTTTGTCGTTTCTGTTTAAATCGATCATCTTTTAGCATACTTTTCGATCACATTAGCTCACCGAAGTGGTTCTGCGCACGCTTCGCTGTTGAAGTAAGAACTCTTTTACGATATTTTAAAAGATACATCCCATACAAAGCTAGTCAAATTTTACACTTTTTCGGTCACCGTGAAATATTTTGTCTTGATATTAACCGACTTTATATTGACCGTCGCGTCGAGCCCGTTGCGTAGACAACTGGTTTGTGTACATCGGACCTGTTGCACTTCAAAAACATCTCAATATGGATTCTGTATAGAATAATTTTAGCGTTTTCACCTACTTTATACACTGAATGTTTGTCGTTTTAAAGCTCAGTTTGAAATGTTTTAGTTTGTCGTTTCTGTTCAAATCGATCATCTTTTAGCATACTTTTCGATCACATTAGCTCACCGAAGTGGTTTTGCGCACGCTTCGCTGTTGAAGTAGGTACTCTTATGCGATATTTTAAAAAAATATATCCCATACAAAGTTTGTCGAATTGTTCATTTTTTCTGTCACCGTGAAATATTTTGTCTTGATATTAACCGACTTTATATTGACCGTCACGTCGAGCCCGTTGCGATGATACCTCGTTTCTATAATTCGGACCTGTTGCACTTGAAAAACATAACAATATGGATTCTGTTTGCAATAATTTTAGCGTTTTCACCTACTTTAGACACTGAATATTCCTCGTTGTAAAGCTCAGTTTGAAATGTTTTAGTTTGTCGTTTCTGTTCAAATCGATCATCTTTTAGCATACTTTTCGATCACATTAGCTCACCGAAGTGGTTCTGCGCACGCTTCGCTGTTGAAGTAAGAACTCTTTAACGATATTTTAAAAGATACATCCCATACAAAGCTAGTCAAATTTTACACTTTTTCGGTCACCGTGAAATATTTTGTCTTGATATTAACCGACTTTATATTGACCGTCGCGTCGAGCCCGTTGCGTAGACAACTGGTTTGTGTACATCGGACCTGTTGCACTTCAAAAACATCGCAATATGGATTCTGTTTGCAATAATTTTAGCGTTTTCACCTACTTTAGACACTGAATATTTCTCGTTGTAAAGCTCAGTTTGAAATGTTTTAGTTTGTCGTTTCTGTTCAAATCGATCATCTTTTAGCATACTTTTCGATCACATTAGCTCACCGAAGTGGTTCTGCGCACGCTTCGCTGTTGAAGTAAGAACTCTTTAACGATATTTTAAAAGATACATCCCATACAAAGCTAGTCAAATTTTACACTTTTTCGGTCACCGTGAAATATTTTGTCTTGATATTAACCGACTTTATATTGACCGTCGCGTCGAGCCCGTTGCGTAGACAACTGGTTTGTGTACATCGGACCTGTTGCACTTCAAAAACATCTCAATATGGATTCTGTTTAGAATAATTTTAGCGTGTTCACCTACATTAGACACTGAATATTTCTCGTTGTAAAGCTCAGTTTGAAATGTTTTAGTTTGTCGTTTCTGTTCAAATCGATCATCTTTTAGCATACTTTTCGATCACATTAGCTCACCGAAGTGGTTCTGCGCACGCTTCGTTGTTGAAGTAGGTACTCTTTTGCGATATTTTAAAAAAATAAATCCCATACAAAGTTTGTCAAATTGTTCATTTTTTCTGTCACCGTGAAATATTTTGTCTTGATATTAACCGACTTTATATTGACCGTCACGTCGAGCCCCATGCGATGATACCTCGTTTCTATAAATCGGACCTGTTGCACTTCAAAAACATCGCAATATGGATTCTGTTTGCAATAATTTTAGCGTTTTCACCTACATTAGACACTGAATATTTCTCGTTGTAAAGCTCAGTTTGAAATGTTTTAGTTTGTCGTTTCTGTTCAAATCGATCATCTTTTAGCATACTTTTCGATCACATTAGCTCACCGATGTGGTTTTGCGCACGCTTCGCTGTTGAAGTAAGAACTCTTTTACGATATTTTAAAAGATACATCCTATACAAAGCTAGTCAAATTTTACACTTTTTCGGTCACCGTGAAATATTTTGTCTTGATATTAACCGACTTTATATTGACCGTCGCGTCGAGCCCGTTGCGTAGACAACTGGTTTGTGTACAACGGACCTGTTGCACTTCAAAAACATCTCAATATGGATTCTGTTTAGAATAATTTTAGCGTTTTCACCTACTTAAGACACTGAATGTCTGTCGTTTTAAAGCTCAGTTTGAAATGTTTTAGTTTGTCGTTTCTGTTCAAATCGATCATCTTTTAGCATACTTTTCGATCACATTAGCTTACCGAAGTGATTTTGCGCACGCTTCGCTGTTGAAGTAAGAACTCTTTTACGATATTTTAAAAGATACATCCCATACAAAGCTAGTCAAATTTTACACTTTTTCGGTCACCGTGAAATATTTTGTCTTGATATTAACCGACTTTATATTGACCGTCGCGTCGAGCCCATTGCGTAGACAACTGGTTTGTGTACATCGGACCTGTTGCACTTCAAAAACATTTCAATATGGATTCTGTTTGAAATAATTTTAGCGTTTTCACCTACTTTAGACACTGAATATTTCCCGTTGTAAAGCTCAGTTTGAAATGTTTTAGTTTGTCGTTTCTGTTCAAATCGATCATCTTTTAGCATACTTTTCGATCACATTAGCTCACCGAAGTGGTTCTGCGCACGCTTCGCTGTTGAAGTAGGTACTCTTTTGCGATATTTTAAAAAATATATCCCATACAAAGTTTGTCGAATTATTCATTTTTTCTGTCACCGTGTAATAAGAAATCTTTAACGATATTTTAAAAGATACATCCCATACAAAGCTAGTCAAATTTTACACTTTTTCGGTCACCGTGAAATATTTTGTCTTGATATTAACCGACTTTATATTGACCGTCGCGTGGAGCCCGTTGAGTAGACACCTTTGTTGTGTAGATCGGACCTGTTGCACTGCAAAAACATCTCAATATGGATTCTGTTTAGAATAATTTTAGCGTTTTCACCTACTTTATACACTGAATGTTTGTCGTTTTAAAGCTCAGTTTGAAATGTTTTAGTTTGTCGTTTCTGTTCAAATCGATCATCTTTTAGCATACTTTTCGATAACATTAGCTCACCGAAGTGGTTTTGCGTACGCTTCGCTGTTGTAATAAGAACTCTTTTACGATATTTTAAAAGATACATCCCATACAAAGCTAGTCAAATTTTACACTTTTTCGATCACCGTGAAATATTTTGTCTTGATATTAACCGACTTTATATTGACCGTCACGTCGAGCCCCATGCGATGATACCTCGTTTCTATAAATCGGACCTGTTGCACTTCAAAAACATCGCAATATGGATTCTGTTTGCAATAATTTTAGCGTTTTCACCTACTTTAGACACTGAATATTTCTCGTTGTAAAGCTCAGTTTGAAATGTTTTAGTTTGTCGTTTCTGTTCAAATCGATCATCTTTTAGCATACTTTTCGATCACATTAGCTCACCGAAGTGGTTTTGCGCACGCTTCGCTGTTGAAGTAAGAACTCTTTTACGATATTTTAAAAGATACATCCTATACAAAGCTAGTCAAATTTTACACTTTTTCGGTCACCGTGAAATATTTTGTCTTGATATTAACCGACTTTATATTGACCGTCGCGTCGATCCCGTTGCGTAGACAACTGGTTTGTGTACAACGGACCTGTTGCACTTCAAAAACATCTCAATATGGATTCTGTTTAGAATAATTTTAGCGTTTTCACCTACTTTAGACACTGAATGTCTGTCGTTTTAAAGCTCAGTTTGAAATGTTTTAGTTTGTCGTTTCTGTTCAAATCGATCATCTTTTAGCATACTTTTCGATCACATTAGCTTACCGAAGTGATTTTGCGCACGCTTCGCTGTTGAAGTAAGAACTCTTTTACGATATTTTAAAAGATACATCCCATACAAAGCTAGTCAAATTTTACACTTTTTCGGTCACCGTGAAATATTTTGTCTTGATATTAACCGACTTTATAGTGACCGTCGCGTCGAGCCCATTGCGTAGACAACTGGTTTGTGTACATCGGACCTGTTGCACTTCAAAAACATTTCAATATGGATTCTGTTTGAAATAATTTTAGCGTTTTCACCTACTTTAGACACTGAATATTTCCCGTTGTAAAGCTCAGTTTGAAATGTTTTAGTTTGTCGTTTCTGTTCAAATCGATCATCTTTTAGCATACTTTTCGATCACATTAGCTCACCGAATTGGTTCTGCGCACGCTTCGCTGTTGAAGTAGGTACTCTTTTGCGATATTTTAAAAAATATATCCCATACAAAGTTTGTCGAAATATCCATTTTTTCTGTCACCGTGTAATAAGAAATCTTTTACGATATTTTAAAAGATACATCCCATACAAAGCTAGTCAAATTTTACACTTTTTCGGTCACCGTGAAATATTTTGTCTTGATATTAACCGACTTTATATTGACCGTCGCGTGGAGCCCGTTGAGTAGACACCTTTGTTGTGTAGATCGGACCTGTTGCACTGCAAAAACATCGCAAAATGAATTCTGTTTGCAATAATTTTAGCGTTTTCACCTACTTTAGACACTGAATATTTCTCGTTGTAAAGCTCAGTTTGAAATGTTTTAGTTTGTCGTTTCTGTTCAAATCGATCATCTTTTAGCATACTTTTCGATCACATTAGCTCCCCGAAGTGGTTCTGCGCAAGCTTCGCTGTTGAAGAAGGTACTCTTTTGCGATATTTTAAAAATATATCCCATACAAAGTTTGTCGAATTTTTCATGTTTTCTGTCACCGTGAAATATTTTGTCTTGATATTAACCGACTTTATATTGACCGTCACGTCGAGCCCGTTGCATAGACATCTCTTTTGTGTAGATCGGACCTGTTTCACTTCTAAAACATCGCAATATGGATTCTGTTTGCAATAATTTTAGCGTTTTCACCTATTTAAGACACTGAATGTCTGTCGTTTTAAAGCTCAGTTTGAAATGTTTTAGTTTGTCGTTTCTGTTCAAATCGATCATCTTTTAGCATACTTTTCGATCACATTAGCTTACCGAAGTGATTTTGCGCACGCTTCGCTGTTGAAGTAAAAACTCTTTTACGATATTTTAAAAGATACATCCCATACAAAGCTAGTCAAATTTTACACTTTTTCGGTCACCGTGAAATATTTTGTCTTGATATTAACCGACTTTATATTGACCGTCGCGTCGAGCCCATTGCGTAGACAACTGGTTTGTGTACATCGGACCTGTTGCACTTCAAAAACATTTCAATATGGATTCTGTTTGAAATAATTTTAGCGTTTTCACCTAATTTAGACACTGAATATTTCCCGTTGTAAAGCTCAGTTTGAAATGTTTTAGTTTGTCGTTTCTGTTCAAATCGATCATCTTTTAGCATACTTTTCGATCACATTAGCTCACCGAAGTGGTTCTGCGCACGCTTCGCTGTTGAAGTAGGTACTCTTTTGCGATATTTTTAAAAATATATCCCATACAAAGTTTGTCGAATTATTCATTTTTTCTGTCACCGTGTAATAAGAAATCTTTAACGATATTATAAAAGATACATCCCATACAAAGCTAGTCAAATTTTACACTTTTTCGGTCACCGTGAAATATTTTGTCTTGATATTAACCGACTTTATATTGACCGTCGCGTGGAGCCCGTTGAGTAGACACCTTTGTTGTGTAGATCGGACCTGTTGCACTGCAAAAACATCGCAAAATGAATTCTGTTTGCAATAATTTTAGCGTTTTCACCTACTTTAGACACTGAATATTTGTCGTTTTAAAGCTCAGTTTAAAATGTTTTAGTTTGTCGTTTCTGTTCAAATCGATCATCTTTTAGCATTATTTTCGATCACATTAGCTTACCGAAGTAATTCTGCGCACGCTTCGCTGTTGAAGTAGGTACTCTATTGCGATATTTTAAAAAATATATCCCATACAAAGTTTGTCGAATTTTTCATTTTTTCTGTCACCGTGAAATATTATGTCTTGATATTAACCGACTTTATATTGACCGTCACGTCGGGCTCGTTGCGATGATACCTCGCTTGTGTAGATCGGACCTGTGGCACTTCAAAAACATCGCAATATGGATTCTGTTTGCAAAAATTTTAGCGTTTTCACCTACTTTAGACACTGAATATTTGTCGTTTTAAAGCTCAGTTTGAAATGTTTTAGCTTGTCGTATCTGTTCAAATCGATCATCGTTTAGCATACTTTTCGATCACATTAGCTCACCGGAGTGGTTCTGCGCACGCTTCGCTGTTGAAGTAGGTACTCTTTTGCAATATTTTAAAAAATATATCCCATACAAAGTTTGTCGAATTTTTCATGTTTTCTGTCACCGTGAAATATTTTGTCTTGATATTAACCGACTTTATATTGACCGTCACGTCGAGCCCGTTGCGATGATACCTCGTTTCTGTAAATTGGACCTGGAGCACTTCAAAAACATCGCAATATGGATTCTGTTTGCAAAAATTTTAGCGTTTTCACCTACTTTAGACACTGAATATTTGTCGTTTTAAAGCTCAGTTTGAAATGTTTTAGTTTGTCGTTTCTGTTTAAATCGATCATCGTTTAGCATACTTTTCGATCCTATTAGCTCAATGGAGTAGTTATGCGCACGTTCCGCTGTTGAAGATGTTACTCTCCTTTGTTATTTTAAAAGATACATTTCATACAAAGTTAGTCAAATTTTACACTTTTTCGGTCACCGTGAAATATTTTGTCTTGATATTAACCGACTTTATATTGACCATCACGTCGAGCCCCATGCGATGATACCTCGTTTCTATAAATCGGACCTGTTGCACTTCAAAAACATCGCAATATGGATTCTGTTTGCAATAATTTTAGCGTTTTCACCTACTTTAGACACTGAATATTTCTCGTTGTAAAGCTCAGTTTGAAATGTTTTAGTTTGTCGTTTCTGTTCAAATCGATCATCTTTTAGCATACTTTTCGATCACATTAGCTCACCAAAGTGGTTCTGCACACGCTTCGCTGTTGAAGTAAGAACTCTTTTACGATATTTTAAAAGATACATCCCATACAAAGCTAGTCAAATTTTACACTTTTTCGGTCACCGTGAAATATTTTGTCTTGATATTAACCGACTTTATATTGACCGTCGCGTCGAGCCCGTTGCGTAGACAACTGGTTTGTGTACATCGGACCTGTTGCACTTCAAAAACATCTCAATATGGATTCTGTTTAGAATAATTTTAGCGTTTTAACCTACTTTATACACTGAATGTTTGTCGTTTTAAAGCTCAGTTTGAGATGTTTTAGTTTGTCGTTTCTGTTCAAATCGATCATCTTTTAGCATACTTTTCGATCACATTAGCTCACCGAAGTGGTTCTGCGCACGCTTCGCTGTTGAAGTAGGTACTCTTTTGCGATATTTTAAAAAATATATCCCATACAAAATTTGTCGAATTATTCATTTTTTCTGTCACCGTGTAATAAGAAATCTTTTACGATATTTTTAAAGATACATCCCATACAAAGCTAGTCAAATTTTACACTTTTTCGGTCACCGTGAAATATTTTGTCTTGATATTAACCGACTTTATATTGACCGTCGCGTGGAGCCCGTTGCGTAGACACCTTGGTTGTGTAGATCGGACCTGTTGCACTGCAAAAACATCGCAAAATGAATTCTGTTTGCAATAAATTTAGCGTTTTCACCTACTTGAGACACTGAATATTTGTCGTTTTAAAGCTCAGTTTAAAATGTTTTAGTTTGTCGTTTCTGTTCAAATCGATTATCTTTTAGCATTATTTTCGATCACATTAGCTTACCGAAGTGGTTCTGCGCACGCTTCGCTGTTGAAGAAGGTACTCTTTTGCGATATTTTAAAAAATATATCCCATACAAAGCTAGTCAAATTTTACACTTTTTCGGTCACCGTGAAATATTTTGTCTTGATATTAACCGACTTTATATTGACCGTCGCGTCGAGCCCGTTGCGTAGACAACTGGTTTGTGTACATCGGACCTGTTGCACTTCAAAAACATCTCAATATGGATTCTGTTTAGAATAATTTTAGCGTTTTCACCTACATTAGACACTGAATATTTCTCGTTGTAAAGCTCAGTTTGAAATGTTTAAGTTTGTCGTTTCTGTTCAAATCGATCATCTTTTAGCATACTTTTCGATCACATTAGCTCACCGAAGTGGTTCTGCGCACGCTTCGCTGTTGAAGTAGGTACTCTTTTGCGATATTTTAAAAAATATATCCCATACAATCTTTTAGCATACTTTTCGATCACATTAGCTCACCGAAGTGGTTTTGCGCACGCTTCGCTGTTGAAGTAAGAACTCTTTTACGATATTTTAAAAGATACATCCCATACAAAGCTAGTCAAATTTTACACTTTTTCGGTCACCGTGAAATATTTTGTCTTGATATTAACCGACTTTATATTGACCGTCGCGTCGAGCCCGTTGCGTAGGCAACTGGTTTGTGTACATCGGACCTGTTGCACTTCAAAAACATCTCAATATAGATTCTGTTTAGAATAATTTAAGCGTTTTCACCTACATTAGACACTGAATATTTCTCGTTGTAAAGCTCAGTTTAAAATGTTTTAGTTTGTCGTTTCTGTTCAAATCGATTATCTTTTAGCATTATTTTCGATCACATTAGCTTACCGAAGTGGTTCTGCGCACGCTTCGCTGTTGAAGAAGGTACTCTTTTGCGATATTTTAAAAAATATATCCCATACAAAGCTAGTCAAATTTTACACTTTTTCGGTCACCGTGAAATATTTTGTCTTGATATTAACCGACTTTATATTGACCGTCGCGTCGAGCCCGTTGCGTAGACAACTGGTTTGTGTACATCGGACCTGTTGCACTTCAAAAACATCTCAATATGGATTCTGTTTAGAATAATTTTAGCGTTTTCACCTACATTAGACACTGAATATTTCTCGTTGTAAAGCTCAGTTTGAAATGTTTAAGTTTGTCGTTTCTGTTCAAATCGATCATCTTTTAGCATACTTTTCGATCACATTAGCTCACCGAAGTGGTTCTGCGCACGCTTCGCTGTTGAAGTAGGTACTCTTTTGCGATATTTTAAAAAATATATCCCATACAATCTTTTAGCATACTTTTCGATCACATTAGCTCACCGAAGTGGTTTTGCGCACGCTTCGCTGTTGAAGTAAGAACTCTTTTACGATATTTTAAAAGATACATCCCATACAAAGCTAGTCAAATTTTACACTTTTTCGGTCACCGTGAAATATTTTGTCTTGATATTAACCGACTTTATATTGACCGTCGCGTCGAGCCCGTTGCGTAGGCAACTGGTTTGTGTACATCGGACCTGTGGCACTTCAAAAACATCGCAATATGGATTCTGTTTGCAAAAATTTTAGCGTTTTCACCTACTTTAGACACTGAATATTTGTCGTTTTAAAGCTCAGTTTGAAATGTTTTAGCTTGTCGTATCTGTTCAAATCGATCATCGTTTAGCATACTTTTCGATCACATTAGCTCACCGAAGTGGTTCTGCGCACGCTTCGCTGTTGAAGTAGGTACTCTTTTGCAATATTTTGAAAAATATATCCCATACAAATTTTGTCGAATTTTTCATGTTTTCTGTCACCGTGAAATATTTTGTCTTGATATTAACCGACTTTATATTGACCGTCACGTCGAGCCCGTTGCGATGATACCTCGTTTCTGTAAATTGGACCTGGAGCACTTCAAAAACATCGCAATATGGATTCTGTTTGCAAAAATTTTAGCGTTTTCACCTACTTTAGACACTGAATATTTATCGTTTTAAAGCTCAGTTTGAAATGTTTTAGTTTGTCGTTTCTGTTCAAATCGATCATCTTTTAGCATACTTTTCGATCCTATTAGCTCAATGGAGTAGTTCTGCGCACGTTCCGCTGTTGAAGATGTTACTCTCCTTTGTTATTTTAAAAGATACATTTCATACAAAGTTAGTCAAATTTTACACTTTTTCGGTCACCGTGAAATATTTTGTCTTGATATTAACCGACTTTATATTGACCGTCACGTCGAGCCCCATGCGATGATACCTCGTTTCTATAAATCGGACCTGTTGCACTTCAAAAACATCGCAATATGGATTCTGTTTGCAATAATTTTAGCGTTTTCACCTACTTTAGACACTGAATATTTCTCGTTGTAAAGCTCAGTTTGAAATGTTTTAGTTTGTCGTTTCTGTTCAAATCGATCATCTTTTAGCATACTTTTCGATAACATTAGCTCACCGAAGTGGTTTTGCGTACGCTTCGCTGTTGTAATAAGAACTCTTTTACGATATTTTAAAAGATACATCCCATACAAAGCTAGTCAAATTTTACACTTTTTCGATCACCGTGAAATATTTTGTCTTGATATTAACCGACTTTATATTGACCGTCACGTCGAGCCCCATGCGATGATACCTCGTTTCTATAAATCGGACCTGTTGCACTTCAAAAACATCGCAATATGGATTCTGTTTGCAATAATTTTAGCGTTTTCACCTACTTTAGACACTGAATATTTCTCGTTGTAAAGCTCAGTTTGAAATGTTTTAGTTTGTCGTTTCTGTTCAAATCGATCATCTTTTAGCATACTTTACGATCACATTAGCTCACCGAAGTGGTTCTGCGCACGCTTCGCTGTTGAAGTAGGTACTCTTTTGCGATATTTTAAAAAATATATCCCATACAAAGTTTGTCGAATTGTTCATTTTTTCTGTCACCGTGAAATATTTTGTCTTGATATTAACCGACTTTATATTGACCGTCACGTCGAGCCCGTTGCGATGATACCTCGTTTCTATAAATCGGACCTGTTGCACTTCAAAAACATCGCAATATGGATTCTGTTTGCAATAATTTTAGCGTTTTCACCTACTTTAGACACTGAATATTTCTCGTTGTAAAGCTCAGTTTGAAATGTTTTAGTTTGTCGTTTCTGTTCAAATCGATCATCTTTTAGCATACTTTTCGATCACATTAGCTCACCGAAGTGGTTTTGCGCACGCTTCGCTGTTGAAGTAAGAACTCTTTTACGATATTTTAAAAGATACATCTCATACAAAGCTAGTCAAATTTTACACTTTTTCGGTCACCGTGAAATATTTTGTCTTGATATTAACCGACTTTATATTGACCGTCGCGTCGAGCCCGTTGCGTAGACAACTGGTTTGTGTACATCGGACCTGTTGCACTTCAAAAACATCTCAATATGGATTCTGTTTAGAATAATTTTAGCGTGTTCACCTACATTAGACACTGAATATTTCTCGTTGTAAAGCTCAGTTTGAAATGTTTTAGTTTGTCGTTTCTGTTCAAATCGATCATCTTTTAGCATACTTTTCGATCACATTAGCTCACCGAAGTGGTTCTGCGCACGCTTCGCTGTTGAAGTAGGTACTCTTTTGCGATATTTTAAAAAATATATCCCATACAAAGTTTGTCGAATTATTCATTTTTTCTGTCACCGTGTAATAAGAAATCTTTTACGATATTTTAAAAGATACATCCCATACAAAGCTAGTCAAATTTTACACTTTTTCGGTCACCGTGAAATATTTTGTCTTGATATTAACCGACTTTATATTGACCGTCGCGTGGAGCCCGTTGAGTAGACACCTTTGTTGTGTAGATCGGACCTGTTGCACTGCAAAAACATCGCAAAATGAATTCTGTTTGCAATAATTTTAGCGTTTTCACCTACTTTAGATACTGAATATTTGTCGTTTTAAAGCTCAGTTTAAAATGTTTTAGTTTGTCGTTTCTGTTCAAATCGATCATCTTTTAGCATTATTTTCGATCACATTAGCTTACCGAAGTGGTTCCGCGCACGCTTCGCTGTTGAAGTAGGTACTCTTTTGCGATATTTTAAAAAATGTATCCCATACAAAGTTTGTCGAATTTTTCATTTTTTCTGTCACCGTGAAATATTATGTCTTGATATTAACCGACTTTATATTGACCGTCACGTCGGGCTCGTTGCGATGATACCTCGCTTGTGTAGATCGGACCTGTGGCACTTCAAAAACATCGCAATATGGATTCTGTTTGCAAAAATTTTAGCGTTTTCACCTACTTTAGACACTGAATATTTGTCGTTTTAAAGCTCAGTTTGAAATGTTTTAGCTTGTCGTATCTGTTCAAATCGATCATCGTTTAGCATACTTTTCGATCACATTAGCTCACCGAAGTGGTTCTGCGCACGCTTCGCTGTTGAAGTAGGTACTCTTTTGCAATATTTTGAAAAATATATCCCATACAAATTTTGTCGAATTTTTCATGTTTTCTGTCACCGTGAAATATTTTGTCTTGATATTAACCGACTTTATATTGACCGTCACGTCGAGCCCGTTGCGATGATACCTCGTTTCTGTAAATTGGACCTGGAGCACTTCAAAAACATCGCAATATGGATTCTGTTTGCAAAAATTTTAGCGTTTTCACCTACTTTAGACACTGAATATTTATCGTTTTAAAGCTCAGTTTGAAATGTTTTAGTTTGTCGTTTCTGTTCAAATCGATCATCTTTTAGCATACTTTTCGATCCTATTAGCTCAATGGAGTAGTTCTGCGCACGTTCCGCTGTTGAAGATGTTACTCTCCTTTGTTATTTTAAAAGATACATTTCATACAAAGTTAGTCAAATTTTACACTTTTTCGGTCACCGTGAAATATTTTGTCTTGATATTAACCGACTTTATATTGACCGTCACGTCGAGCCCCATGCGATGATACCTCGTTTCTATAAATCGGACCTGTTGCACTTCAAAAACATCGCAATATGGATTCTGTTTGCAATAATTTTAGCGTTTTCACCTACTTTAGACACTGAATATTTCTCGTTGTAAAGCTCAGTTTGAAATGTTTTAGTTTGTCGTTTCTGTTCAAATCGATCATCTTTTAGCATACTTTTCGATCACATTAGCTCACCGAAGTGGTTTTGCGCACGCTTCGCTGTTGAAGTAAGAACTCTTTTACGATATTTTAAAAGATACATCCCATACAAAGCTAGTCAAATTTTACACTTTTTCGGTCACCGTAAATATTTTGTCTTGATATTAACCGACTTTATATTGACCGTCGCGTCGAGCCCGTTGCGTAGACAACTGGTTTGTGTACAACGGACCTGTTGCACTTCAAAAACATCTCAATATGGATTCTGTTTAGAATAATTTTAGCGTTATCACCTACTTTATACACTGAATGTTTGTCGTTTTAAAGCTCAGTTTGAAATGTTTTAGTTTGTCGTTTCTGTTCAAATCGATCATCTTTTAGCATACTTTTCGATTACATTAGCTCACCGAAGTGGTTTTGCGTACGCTTCGCTGTTGAAGTAAGAACTCTTTTACGATATTTTAAAAGATACATCCCATACAAAGCTAGTCAAATTTTACACTTTTTCGGTCACCGTGAAATATTATGTCTTGATATTAACCGACTTTATATTGACCGTCACGTCGGGCTCGTTGCGATGATACCTCGCTTGTGTAGATCGGACCTGTGGCACTTCAAAAACATCGCAATATGGATTCTGTTTGCAAAAATTTTAGCGTTTTCACCTACTTTAGACACTGAATATTTGTCGTTTTAAAGCTCAGTTTGAAATGTTTTAGCTTGTCGTATCTGTTCAAATCGATCATCGTTTAGCATACTTTTCGATCACATTAGCTCACCGAAGTGGTTCTGCGCACGCTTCGCTGTTGAAGTAGGTACTCTTTTGCAATATTTTGAAAAATATATCCCATACAAATTTTGTCGAATTTTTCATGTTTTCTGTCACCGTGAAATATTTTGTCTTGATATTAACCGACTTTATATTGACCGTCACGTCGAGCCCGTTGCGATGATACCTCGTTTCTGTAAATTGGACCTGGAGCACTTCAAAAACATCGCAATATGGATTCTGTTTGCAAAAATTTTAGCGTTTTCACCTACTTTAGACACTGAATATTTATCGTTTTAAAGCTCAGTTTGAAATGTTTTAGTTTGTCGTTTCTGTTCAAATCGATCATCTTTTAGCATACTTTTCGATCCTATTAGCTCAATGGAGTAGTTCTGCGCACGTTCCGCTGTTGAAGATGTTACTCTCCTTTGTTATTTTAAAAGATACATTTCATACAAAGTTAGTCAAATTTTACACTTTTTCGGTCACCGTGAAATATTTTGTCTTGATATTAACCGACTTTATATTGACCGTCACGTGGAGCCCGTTGCGTAGACACCTTGGTTGTGTAGATCGGACCTGTTGCACTGCAAAAACATCGCAAAATGAATTCTGTTTGCAATAATTTTAGCGTTTTCACCTACTTTAGACACTGAATATTTCTCGTTGTAAAGCTCAGTTTGAAATGTTTTAGTTTGTCGTTTCTGTTCAAATCGATCATCTTTTAGCATACTTTTCGATCACATTAGCTCACCGAAGTGGTTCTGCGCACGCTTCGCTGTTGAAGAAGGTACTCTTTTGCGATATTTTAAAAAATATATCCTATACAAAGTTTGTCGAATTTTGCACTTTTTCAGTCACCGTGAAATATTTTTCTTGATATTAACCGACTTTAAATTGACCGTCGCGTCGACGCTGTTGCATAGACACCTCGCGTGTGTAGATCGGACCCGTGGCACTTCAAAAACATCGCAATATGGATTCTGTTTGCAATAATTTTAGCGTTTTCACCTACTTCTGAATATTTGTCGTTTTAAAGCTCAGTTTAAAATGTTTTAGTTTGTCGTTTCTGTTCAAATCGATCATCTTTTAGCATACTTTTCGATCACATTAGCTCACCGAAGTTGTTCTGCGCACGCTTCGCTGTTTAAGTAGGTACTCTTTTGCGACATTTTAAAAAATATATCCTATACAAAGTTTGTCGAATTTTTCATGTTTTCTGTCACCGTGAAATATTTTGTCTTGATATTAACCGACTTTATATTGACCGTCACGTCTGGCCCGTTGCGATGATACCTGGTTTCTGTAAATCGGACCTGTTGCACTTCAAAAACATCGCAATATGGATTCTGTTTGCAATAATTTTAGCGTTTTCACCTACTTTAGACACTGAATGTTTGTCGTTTTAAAGCTCAGTTTGAAATGTTTTAGTTTGTCGTTTCTGTTCAAATCGATCATCTTTTAGCATACTTCTCGATCACATTAGCTCACCAAAGTGGTTTTGCGCACGCTTCGCTGTTGAAGTAAGAACTCTTTTACGATATTTTAAAAGATACATCCCATACAAAGCTAGTCAAATTTTACACTTTTTCGGTCACCGTGAAATATTTTGTCTTGATATTAACCGACTTTATATTGACCGTCGCGTCGAGCCCATGGCGTAGGCAACTGGTTTGTGTACATCGGACCTGTTGCACTTCAAAAACATCTCAATATGGATTCTGTTTGAAATAATTTTAGCGTTTTCACCTACTTTAGACACTGAATATTTGTCGTTTTAAAGCTCAGTTTGAAATGTTTTAGTTTGTCGTTTCTGTTTAAATCGATCATTGTTTAGCATACTTTTCGACCCTATTAGCTCAATGGAGTAGTTCCGCTGTTGAAGATGTAACTCCCCTTTGTTATTTTAAAAGATACATTTTATACAAAGCTAGTCAAATTTTACACTTTTTCGATCACCGTGAAATATTTTGTCTTGATATTAACCGACTTTATATTGACCGTCGCGTCGAGCCCGTTGCGTAGACACCTTGGTTGTGTAGATCGGACCTGTTGCACTGCAAAAACATCGCAAAATGAATTCTGTTTGCAATAATTTTAGCGTTTTCACCTACTTTAGACACTGAATATTTCTCGTTGTAAAGCTCAGTTTGAAATGTTTTAGTTTGTCGTTTCTGTTCAAATCGATCATCTTTTAGCATACTTTTCGATTGTACGCGATGTGGGGGATTTTAGAGGATAAATATAAACTTTCGGTAATATTTATGAGAAATTGATGTAATTCGTATGAAGTAAAAGAAACAACTGAGTAAATAGTAAAAACGTCAAAAAAGAGAAGGAAAATGATACATAAAAAGAGTATAAAAACAGAAAAGAGTTCGGTTTGCCACATTCTCCCCCCTCGTATGAGAATACGTAGTTTGTAGGCATGTGGCAAACCGAAATGCCTATCGTTAACAGTAGCTAGGCAATAACAGCTATTTTCTTTACCGGCCTACGTAAAATTCCCCCCTTTGTC
This sequence comes from Pyrausta purpuralis, assembly GCA_963924145.1. Lineage (NCBI taxonomy): Eukaryota > Metazoa > Arthropoda > Insecta > Lepidoptera > Crambidae > Pyrausta > Pyrausta purpuralis. The sequence continues at coordinate 8,359,098 of OZ001668.1, forward strand.
GCAACGTCAACGACTCTGATAACACCATCTCGTCCCGGGTAGACCTGGGTTATTCGTCCCTTCGGCCATACCCCTCGTGGTAGGTGTTCATCTACTATAACAACTACATCGCCAACGCTTACATTGCTGGGTTTCTTAGGGGATGGTGGTCTGGCGTGCATCATCGGTAAAACTTCTCGCACCCAACGTGCCCAAAAATGATCTGCGAGGCGGGAAGCTTTCTTCCACTCTGACCTGCCCACCAGGACGGAATCTGTCAAAGCCGGTGCAGGTGAAGAGTTGTGTGAAGACTGGCCGATGAGAAAATGAAAAGGCGTGAGGGTTTCGTGATCATCCGAGTCTACAGAAACATGAGATAAAGGCCGAGAGTTAATAATTGCTTCAGCTTCTAAGAGGAGAGTAGAAAAAGTTCCTTCTTTTGGCGCTTTCTGGTGGAGCGTGGCTCTTAGCGCTGTCTTCGTCGAGCGCACCAGGCGCTCCCAACAGCCTCCAAAAAATGGTGCGGCAGGAGGCAAAAACTTCCAAGTTATACCACGTGTAGCTGCAAACTCTTCAATGGCACTTCCAAAAAACTGTTTCAACTCCTTGTTGGCGCCGACAAATGCAGTACCATTGTCCGAAATGATAGTGGTGGGGGTGCCTCTTCGTGCAATAAAACGCCGGAGGCTCATGATTGCGGAGTCAGCGGAAAGGCTATTAACGACCTCTAGGTGAATCGCTCTGACTGTCAGGCAAGTGTAAAGAGCGACATATCGTTTTTCTCTTCGGCGGCCGATAGCGACTTCTAGAGGGCCAAAATAGTCCAAACCAACATTCGTGAATGGCCTTTTATGGTGATCCAGTCTTTCAATCGGCAAGTCGGCGGTAGGTGGTGATAATGGAAGGGTTTTTTTTACTCGACAGAATTGACAACTTCTGGCGATTGCTCTGACGGTTGGTCTCAAACGTAAAATCCAATATCTCTGGCGAATTTCATTGACCACTGTTTCGTTGTTCGCGTGCGCCATCAGTTTATGATAATGATGAATCAGAAGACGTGTGATTGAATGACGTCCGTCGAGTATCACCGGATTCTTTGCATCCACGTTGATGTTTGGAGCTGCACAAATACGGCCTGCCAGTCTCAATATGTTATCTTCTCCAAGCGTTGGCGAAAGCTTAAGAAGTGGGCTGTGCTTGGGAAGAGCCTGAGATGCCAGAATACAACGTAATTCTTCGTCAAAGCTTTCTAGTTGACATCGTTTCAGTATCTGTTGTTCGGCAGTTTTAACAAACTCGGCGGAAAGTGCAGGTAGTGTCGACAGTTGCGCCCCCAATCTACGATGATGAGATGAGTTACATACAGATGAGTCGTTTGATGAAGTAGAAAAAACGGTACTTCGGGGTTTAGAATTTTGACCATGAGTTTCTAAAAGTTTCTTAAACAGTGTCGCGGCTTGGTGTGCTCGCGCGGTTGCCCTTACAAGACGCGTCCAGATGCTAAACCGATCTGGGTCTGCCGTTATTGGTGTCGGCAAGAGCTTACGCGTAGTGGTGAATCCCACTAATTCACACAAGTTAGCTGTCTTCAGCTCTGTGAGAACTGGTGCGATTACATGTGATGGTTCGATTGGCCACGTTTCAGATTGCGTGAGTAAAAATGGCGGACCAACAAACCACCTCGACGACAATTCGATTTGTCGAATCCTCGTCGCATCATCTGCAACATTTAAGTCTGTTGGGACCCATCGCCAATCGCTGACGTTTGTGTTCTCAATGATTTCACCAACGCGATGGGCCACAAAAGGCCGAAATGAGCGAGCGTCGGCTCGAAGCCAACTTAGTACCGTCCTCGAGTCACTCCAGTAAAATACCCGTTCTGGCTTATTTTTGTGACTTTCCATAATCGAGATGGCAAAACGTGAAGCTATGAGGGCCGCCTGAAGCTCCAACCGCGGGATAGAAACCGGTTTTAGTGGTGTGACTCGAGACTTGCTTCCAATGAGTGCGAGCTTGATGGTACCATCTGACAGAATAAAACGCCAATAGGCCACACAAGCGTAGGCAAGCTCGCTCGCATCAGCAAAAATGTGTAACTCTCGTTTCGAGATTTCGGCTTTGAGATAGCAACGTGGGATGCGGATGTTCGCGATAGGATTTAGTTCGGAAATCCAAGCCTGCCAAGCGTTGATCTCGGCTGGTGGCAGCTGATCGTCCCATCCGATGTTGCTACGCCAAAGAGATTGAAACAGAATACGACCCTTAACTACTATGGGAGCCAGCAATCCCAAAGGATCATATACACGCATCAATTGAGACAGAGTGTTTCGTTTAGTCAGGTTAAGGCTTTCTGACATTAAATATTCATGTGAACCTGTCCTTAAGCCTAAAGTATCGTCCTTCGGGTACCAAATAATACCTAAAGCGCGTACTGGGCTGCCTAAAGAAACTTCAGGAGTAGGGGATGCACGTAATTCAGTTGGGACTAAAGCGAGAGCTCTATCATCGTTGGACAACCAACCTCTCATCTCGAAGCACGCTGCCTTGTGTACCGCGATAATGTCAGCAGCCAAGCGCGCCGCTTGATGAACGTCGTCTACGCTCCCAATATAATCGTCCATATAATGGTCATAAATGATTGCATCAGCAGCCTCAGGGTACAAATGAGCTATGTCCTTAGCGTTCCTATTTTTTACATAAAGCGCAGTGAACGGACTAGAACACGCACCGAAAATAACAGACGTCATTCTAAACTCCTTTATTGCCTCTCTAGGATTTGATCTCCACAAGTAACGAAGGGCGTTGCGGTCTTGGTCCCTTACTTTTACTTGCGGAAACATCTCTTTGATGTCAGCTGTCATAGCTATGCAACCTTCCCTGAATCGGAACAAAACACCTAAAAGCGGCTGAAGTAGATCAGGCCCCGATAGCAACAAAGAATTTAAACTGACGCCGTGAGTTTTCGCAGCCGCGTCATGCACCACACGAAGCTTCTTTTTCTGAGGGTGGTAAACGCCAAAGTGTGGAAGATACCAGCGAGGAGAAGTTTCGGAAGTGTGAACTAAGCCTTTAGTATTATCGTTCGTGTGGTACGTGTCGACGGCACATTCCTCTGCGTATCCTTTTTTGATCATCTCAGACATGTAAATATTGTACGACTCCGCGAAAGCACTATCCTTAGCCATTCGCTTTTCTAACCCTTTAAGACGTGACTCGGCCTGGTAGTAACTATCCGGAACGGTAATGCTTTCGTGGCGCCATGGTAAACCTACCATAAACCTACCTGAAGGCAAGCGTTCGGTTGTGGTGTCGAGTATATCAATAGCACGTTGATCTTGAGAATTATAAATTTTGTGTTTACTAATGCCAATCGAATCTAATTTATATTGTTCTTTAATAAGAAATTCCAAAGAATCAACTGTTTCGTTTACAAAATAAGGGGTGGTACACACAGTGTTATTTACAAACGTCATCGGAATAGTTCGCCTACCTAAAGAGCCATATAAAGTCCAACCTAAGGCAGTGAGACACGCAACTGGTTCGGAGCGGCGGCCCTTCCGGACCTCGCGAGTGATTGACAAGTGCCAGTCCTCCGCACCAATAAGTATAGTTGGTACCGCATCAGTATACGTGAGCATGTCCACTAAATCAGCTAAATGATTGTATTTTGCAATATCAGAATTATCTATGGTTTGCTTATGCAATGTCAAAGAATCGATAGTTCGAGCGTTTTGAATTTCATATGACTCATGTGTGTACCTGCCTTTAATATCAAAAGTGACGTAAGAAATATTTGTGTTTTTGTTCATTCCACCTATTGCGTTAATCTTAATTGTATCAGATGGTCCCGTAGCCCCGATCTTGTTGGCTACCATGGAATCTATAAGTGTGGCGGTGCTGCCGTCATCTAAGAGTGCGTACGTATCGTAAGAACCAGCAGGGCCGGTGACGGTTACGGGTACAACTTTCAGCAAAGTGGTACATAAACGAGCTGTAGCATGTGAAGTTGACAAACCTACAACTTCTTCAATCTGTGGTCGTGACGTTGATGAAAGTGCTGGTGGTGCAGCCGAGCCGTGCAGAAGTGCGTGATGCCGCCGAGTGCAGCCGTCAACGCCGCATGCTGCTGCTTTACAACTATTCCAAGTGTGAACGTTGCCCTTAAGGCACCTATAGCAAATCTTATTACTACGCAACCAACACCATCTATCCTCAATAGACAGAGACTTGAAACCAGTACAATCTTTGATGTTATGAATTTTGTCGCAGTAAGTACATTTATTTTTAGGTTTCGAGTCGCCTACTGCGTGTACTGATATTTCAGAGCGTCCACTGGATTTGTTAGTACAAGATTTAAGTGTAGAGGCTGATTGGATGGATTCAGGTGACAAACCAAACTTAATATGACGGTCGAGCTCTCGTACTAAGAAATCACTCAGTAACTCTAACTTACTTTTGTTGGCTTGGTTGTCGAATGCAAAATCAGTCCATCTCATTCGCATTGTATAATTAAGTTTGTTCAGAATGCAATAAAATAGCTCTGGAGAATGTAAATATTCGTTTTGGTTCAATAGCCGTATTGTAGCTACACTATTGCGTACTCGAGACGTAAAGTTAGCCAAACCCTTCAAGTCCTGTGTGAGATTTGCTAAACTCTTCAGGGACATTCACTTCGTGGAAAACGATCACCTCCGGACGTGCGAAGCTGTGCTCGAGGAGCTGCAAAACATCCTCGGGCGCCTCCGCCGAAAGTAACAGCGACGCGACCGCCTCGCGTGCTGCCCCTTGCAGTGCGTGTTGTAGACGAACGACGTTCTCTAGCGGAGAATAAAAATCTTTAGTATTGTCATAAGCCCTCTTAAATTGTAGCCAATGTGACGCATCGCCGGAGAATTGTGGCAAGTCTATGTGATGCGGCTTTTTGTGTAGCGTTTGGCTTACAACAAGAGCCCTTGTAGCTGAAGCTGATTCCGTTATGGCCTTGACCATATCAGCAAAAGCGGGAGACGACGCATTGTGTTGTGAGACCTCAAATGTATTATATGGTATATCAGTCGGCATGGCTCGGGTTACTGATGGTGCGACTACCGAATTTGCGTGTGATAGCCGCTCAGGGTTACCCTCGTGAGCGTTCGTATGCTCGGCTAATGGAACTTTATACTTAAAAGTCGATGTTTGTGCAACAGCCTGTGTTACAGTCGGTTGTACAACCCGTGACTGCATTGGCAGTGCATCATTTATAGAAACAAAATCATTTACCTTTGATCTTTGAGTTACATCTTTTACCCAAGTCTCAATCCGTTGTGATGAACAAGAGCTGCGGCGCGAAATACGAGAGCAGCGTTGCGAGCCACCAGATGTAGCCTCGATCATGGCTAACTTGGCACGCAGTTCATCTTCGTCTGCCTGTGCCTCTAAGGCGGCAAGTTCGCGCTCACGTTCCGCCTGCTGTCGTGCCCGCTCGAGCTGGCGACGACGGAATTCGGCTTCCGCAGCCAACTTCTGAGCAAGCACCGTCGCGGTTAAAATGGCTGAGTTCGCACGTTGACTTATTGCACTCACAACTTCACTACCGCGATCCTCATGATCCCCCTCGTTTGTGACCGCAGGGCATGCCCCGGGATCAGAAGTTGAAATCTGCGCCATCGGAGCCGCCTTTGCCTGGCTCCTCGTGATGGGCATAATAAATAAAGAAAATTTAGTGAAAATTTGGAATTTGAACGAAATTTAAAAACTGGTTCAAGAGTTACGTGGGGAAGGACCAAAATGTACGCGATGTGGGGGATTTTAGAGGATAAATATAAACTTTCGGTAATATTTATGAGAAATTGATGTAATTCGTATGAAGTAAAAGAAACAACTGAGTAAATAGTAAAAACGTCAAAAAAGAGAAGGAAAATGATACATAAAAAGAGTATAAAAACAGAAAAGAGTTCGGTTTGCCACATCGATCACATTAGCTCACCGAAGTTGTTTTGCGCACGCTTCGCTGTTGAAGTAAGAACTCTTTAACGATATTTTAAAAGATACATCCCATACAAAGCTAGTCAAATTTTACACTTTTTCGGTCACCGTGAAATATTTTGTCTTGATATTAACCGACTTTATATTGACCGTCGCGTCGAGCCCGTTGCGTAGGCAACTGGTTTGTGTACATCGGACCTGTTGCACTTCAAAAACATCTCAATATGGATTCTGTTTAGAATAATTTTAGCGTTTTCACCTACATTAGACACTGAATATTTCTCGTTGTAAAGCTCAGTTTGAAATGTTTTAGTTTGTCGTTTCTGTTCAAATCGATCATCTTTTAGCATACTTTTCGATCACATTAGATCACCGAAGTGGTTCTGCGCACGCTTCGCTGTTGAAGTAGGTACTCTTTTGCGATATTTTAAAAAATATATCCCATACAAAGTTTGTCGAATTGTTCATTTTTTCTGTCACCGTGAAATATTTTGTCTTGATATTAACCGACTTTATATTGACCGTCACGTCGAGCCCCATGCGATGATACCTCGTTTCTATAAATCGGACCTGTTGCACTTCAAAAACATCGCAATATGGATTCTGTTTGCAATAATTTTAGCGTTTTCACCTACTTTAGACACTGAATATTTCTCGTTGTAAAGCTCAGTTTGAAATGTTTTAGTTTGTCGTTTCTGTTCAAATCGATCATCTTTTAGCATACTTTTCGATCACATTAGCTCACCGAAGTGGTTTTGCGCACGCTTCGCTGTTGAAGTAAGAACTCTTTTACGATATTTTAAAAGATACATCCCATACAAAGCTAGTCAAATTTTACACTTTTTCGGTCACCGTGAAATATTTTGTCTTGATATTAACCGACTTTATATTGACCGTCGCGTCGAGCCCGTTGCGTAGACAACTGGTTTGTGTACATCGGACCTGTTGCACTTCAAAAACATCTCAATATGGATTCTGTTTAGAATAATTTTAGCGTTTTCACCTACATTAGACACTGAATATTTCTCGTTGTAAAGCTCAGTTTGAAATGTTTTAGTTTGTCGTTTCTGTTCAAATCGATCATCTTTTAGCATACTTTTCGATCACATTAGCTCACCGAAGTGGTTCTGCGCACGCTTCGCTGTTGAAGTAGGTACTCTTTTGCGATATTTTAAAAAATATATCCCATACAAAGTTTGTCGAATTGTTCATTTTTTCTGTCACCGTGAAATATTTTGTCTTGATATTAACCGACTTTATATTGACCGTCACGTCGAGCCCGTTGCGATGATACCTCGTTTCTATAAATCGGACCTGTTGCACTTCAAAAACATCGCAATATGGATTCTGTTTGCAATAATTTTAGCGTTTTCACCTACTTTAGACACTGAATATTTCTCGTTGTAAAGCTCAGTTTGAAATGTTTTAGTTTGTCGTTTCTGTTCAAATCGATCATCTTTTAGCATACTTTTCGATCACATTAGCTCACCGAAGTGGTTCTGCGCACGCTTCGCTGTTGAAGTAAGAACTCTTTAACGATATTTTAAAAGATACATCCCATACAAAGCTAGTCAAATTTTACACTTTTTCGGTCACCGTGAAATATTTTGTCTTGATATTAACCGACTTTATATTGACCGTCGCGTCGAGCCCGTTGCGTAGACAACTGGTTTGTGTACATCGGACCTGTTGCACTTCAAAAACATCTCAATATGGATTCTGTTTAGAATAATTTTAGCGTGTTCACCTACATTAGACACTGAATATTTCTCGTTGTAAAGCTCAGTTTGAAATGTTTTAGTTTGTCGTTTCTGTTCAAATCGATCATCTTTTAGCATACGTTTCGATCACATTAGCTCACCGAAGTGGTTCTGCGCACGCTTCGCTGTTGAAGTAGGTACTCTTTTGCGATATTTTAAAAAATATATCCCATACAAAGTTTGTCGAATTGTTCATTTTTTCTGTCACCGTGAAATATTTTGTCTTGATATTAACCGACTTTATATTGACCGTCACGTCGAGCCCCATGCGATGATACCTCGTTTCTATAAATCGGACCTGTTGCACTTCAAAAATATCGCAATATGGATTCTGTTTGCATTAATTTTAGCGTTTTCACCTACTTTAGACACTGAATATTTCTCGTTGTAAAGCTCAGTTTGGAATGTTTTAGTTTGTCGTTTCTGTTCAAATCGATCATCTTTTAGCATACTTTTCGATCACATTAGCTCACCGAAGTGGTTTTGCGCACGCTTCGCTGTTGAAGTAAGAACTCTTTTACGATATTTTAAAAGATACATCCCATACAAAGCTAGTCAAATTTTACACTTTTTCGGTCACCGTGAAATATTTTGTCTTGATATTAACCGACTTTATATTGACCGTCGCGTCGAGCCCGTTGCGTAGACAACTGGTTTGTGTACAACGGACCTGTTGCACTTCAAAAACATCTCAATATGGATTCTGTTTAGAATAATTTTAGCGTTTTCACCTACTTTATACACTGAATGTTTGTCGTTTTAAAGCTCAGTTTGAAATGTTTTAGTTTGTCGTTTCTGTTCAAATCGATCATCTTTTAGCATACTTTTCGATTACATTAGCTCACCGAAGTGGTTTTGCGTACGCTTCGCTGTTGTAATAAGAACTCTTTTACGATATTTTAAAAGATACATCCCATACAAAGCTAGTCAAATTTTACACTTTTTCGATCACCGTGAAATATTTTGTCTTGATATTAACCGACTTTATATTGACCGTCGCGTCGAGCCCGTTGCGTAGACACCTTGGTTGTGTAGATCGGACCTGTTGCACTGCAAAAACATTTCAATATGGATTCTGTTTGAAATAATTTTAGCGTTTTCACCTACTTTAGACACTGAATATTTCCCGTTGTAAAGCTCAGTTTGAAATGTTTTAGTTTGTCGTTTCTGTTCAAATCGATCATCTTTTAGCATACTTTTCGATCACATTAGCTCACCGAATTGGTTCTGCGCACGCTTCGCTGTTGAAGTAGGTACTCTTTTGCGATATTTTAAAAAATATATCCCATACAAAGTTTGTCGAACTATCCATTTTTTCTGTCACCGTGTAAAAAGAAATCTTTTACGATATTTTAAAAGATACATCCCATACAAAGCTAGTCAAATTTTACACTTTTTCGGTCACCGTGAAATATTTTGTCTTGATATTAACCGACTTTATATTGACCGTCGCGTGGAGCCCGTTGAGTAGACACCTTTGTTGTGTAGATCGGACCTGTTGCACTGCAAAAACATCGCAAAATGAATTCTGTTTGCAATAATTTTAGCGTTTTCACCTACTTTAGACACTGAATATTTCTCGTTGTAAAGCTCAGTTTGAAATGTTTTAGTTTGTCGTTTCTGTTCAAATCGATCATCTTTTAGCATACTTTTCGATCACATTAGCTCCCCGAAGTGGTTCTGCGCAAGCTTCGCTGTTGAAGAAGGTACTCTTTTGCGATATTTTAAAAATATATCCCATACAAAGTTTGTCGAATTTTTCATGTTTTCTGTCACCGTGAAATATTTTGTCTTGATATTAACCGACTTTATATTGACCGTCACGTCGAGCCCGTTGCATAGACATCTCTTTTGTGTAGATCGGACCTGTTGCACTTCAAAAACATCGCAATATGGATTCTGTTTGCAATAATTTTAGCGTTTTCACCTACTTAAGACACTGAATGTCTGTCGTTTTAAAGCTCAGTTTGAAATGTTTTAGTTTGTCGTTTCTGTTCAAATCGATCATCTTTTAGCATACTTTTCGATCACATTAGCTTACCGAAGTGATTTTGCGCACGCTTCGCTGTTGAAGTAACAACTCTTTTACGATATTTTAAAAGATACATCCCATACAAAGCTAGTCAAATTTTACACTTTTTCGGTCACCGTGAAATATTTTGTCTTGATATTAACCGACTTTATATTGACCGTCGCGTCGAGCCCATTGCGTAGACAACTGGTTTGTGTACATCGGACCTGTTGCACTTCAAAAACATTTCAATATGGATTCTGTTTGAAATAATTTTAGCGTTTTCACCTACTTTAGACACTGAATATTTTCCGTTGTAAAGCTCAGTTTGAAATGTTTTAGTTTGTCGTTTCTGTTCAAATCGATCATCTTTTAGCATACTTTTCGATCACATTAGCTCACCGAAGTGGTTCTGCGCACGCTTCGCTGTTGAAGTAGGTACTCTTTTGCGATATTTTAAAAAATATATCCCATACAAAGTTTGTCGAATTATTTATTTTTTCTGTCACCGTGTAATAAGAAATCTTTTACGATATTTTAAAAGATACATCCCATACAAAGCTAGTCAAATTTTACACTTTTTCGGTCACCGTGAAATATTTTGTCTTGATATTAACCGACTTTATATTGACCGTCGCGTGGAGCCCGTTGAGTAGACACCTTTGTTGTGTAGATCGGACCTGTTGCACTGCAAAAACATCGCAAAATGAATTCTGTTTGCAATAATTTTAGCGTTTTCACCTACTTTAGACACTGAATATTTGTCGTTTTAAAGCTCAGTTTAAAATGTTTTAGTTTGTCGTTTCTGTTCAAATCGATCATCTTTTAGCATTATTTTCGATCACATTAGCTTACCGAAGTGGTTCTGCGCACGCTTCGCTCTTTTGCGATATTTTAAAAAATATATCCCATACGAAGTTTGTCGAATTTTTCATTTTTTCTGTCACCGTGAAATATTATGTCTTGATATTAACCGACTTTATATTGACCGTCACGTCGGGCTCGTTGCGATGATACCTCGCTTGTGTAGATCGGACCTGTGGCACTTCAAAAACATCGCAATATGGATTCTGTTTGCAAAAATTTTAGCGTTTTCACCTACTTTAGACACTGAATATTTGTCGTTTTAAAGCTCAGTTTGAAATGTTTTAGCTTGTCGTATCTGTTCAAATCTATCATCGTTTAGCATACTTTTCGATCACATTAGCTCACCGAAGTAGTTCTGCGCACGCTTCGCTGTTGAAGTAGGTACTCTTTTGCAATATTTTGAAAAATATATCCCATACAAAGTTTGTCGAATTTTTCATGTTTTCTGTCACCGTGAAATATTTTGTCTTGATATTAACCGACTTTGTATTGACCGTCACGTCGAGCCCGTTGCGATGATACCTCGTTTCTGTAAATTGGACCTGGAGCACTTCAAAAACATCGCAATATGGATTCTGTTTGCAAAAATTTTAGCGTTTTCACCTACTTTAGACACTGAATATTTATCGTTTTAAAGCTCAGTTTGAAATGTTTTAGTTTGTCGTTTCTGTTTAAATCGATCATCGTTTAGCATACTTTTCGATCCTATTAGCTCAATGGAGTAGTTCTGCGCACGTTCCGCTGTTGAAGATGTTACTCTCCTTTGTTATTTTAAAAGATACATTTCATACAAAGTTAGTCAAATTTTACACTTTTTCGGTCACCGTGAAATATTTTGTCTTGATATTAACCGACTTTATATTGACCGTCACGTCGAGCCCGTTGCGATGATACCTCGTTTCTATAAATCGGACCTGTTGCACTTCAAAAACATCGCAATATGGATTCTGTTTGCAATAATTTTAGCGTTTTCACCTACTTTAGACACTGAATATTTCTCGTTGTAAAGCTCAGTTTGAAATGTTTTAGTTTGTCGTTTCTGTTCAAATCGATCATCTTTTAGCATACTTTTCGATCACATTAGCTCACCGAAGTTGTTTTGCGCACGCTTCGCTGTTGAAGTAAGAACTCTTTTACGATATTTTAAAAGATACATCCCATACAAAGCTAGTCAAATTTTACACTTTTTCGGTCACCGTGAAATATTTTGTCTTGATATTAACCGACTTTATATTGACCGTCACGTCGAGCCCGTTGCGATGATACCTCGTTTCTATAAATCGGACCTGTTGCACTTCAAAAACATCGCAATATGGATTCTGTTTGCAATAATTTTAGCGTTTTCACCTACTTTAGACACTGAATATTTGTCGTTTTAAAGCTCAGTTTGAAATGTTTTAGTTTGTCGATTATCTTCAAATCGATCATCTTTTAGCACACTTTCCGATCACATTAGCTTACCGAAATGGTTCTGCGCACGCTCCGCTGTTGAAGTAGGTACTCTTTTGCGATATTTTAAAAGATACATCCCATACAAAGTTAGTCGAATTTTACACTTTTTCGGTCACCGTGAAATATTTTGTCTTGATATTAACCGACTTTATATTGACCGTCGCGTGGAGCCCGTTGCGTAGACACCTTGGTTGTGTAGATCGGACCTGTTGCACTGCAAAAACATCGCAAAATGAATTCTGTTTGCAATAATTTTAGCGTTTTCACCTACTTTAGACACTGAATATTTCTCGTTGTAAAGCTCAGTTTGAAATGTTTTAGTTTGTTGTTTCTGTTCAAATCGATCATCTTTTAGCATACTTTTCGATCACATTAGCTCACCGAAGTGGTTCTGCGCACGCTTCGCTGTTGAAGTAGGTACTCTTTTGCAATATTTTAAAAAATATATCCCATACAAAGTTTGTCGAATTTTTCATGTTTTCTGTCACCGTGAAATATTTTGTCTTGATATTAACCGACTTTATATTGACCGTCACGTCGAGCCCGTTGCGATGATACCTCGTTTCTGTAAATCGGACCTGGAGCACTTCAAAAACATCGCAATATGGATTCTGTTTGCAAAAATTTTAGCGTTTTCACCTACTTTAGACACTGAATATTTGTAGTTTTGAAGCTCAGTTTGAAATGTTTTAGTTTGTCGTTTCTGTTCAAATCGATCATCTTTTAGCATACTTTTCGATCACATTAGCTCATCAAAGTGTTTTTGCGCACGCTTCGCTGTTGAAGTAAGAACTCTTTTACGATATTTTAAAAGATACATCCCATACAAAGCTAGTCAAATTTTACACTTTTTCGGTCACCGTGAAATATTTTGTCTTGATATTAACCGACTTTATATTGACCGTCGCGTCGAGCCCGTTGCGTAGACAACTGGTTTGTGTACATCGGACCTGTTGCACTTCAAAAACATCTCAATATGGATTCTGTTTAGAATAATTTTAGCGTTTTCACCTACTTTATACACTGAATGTTTGTCGTTTTAAAGCTCAGTTTGAAATGTTTTAGTTTGTCGTTTCTGTTCAAATCGATCATCTTTTAGCATACTTTTCGATTACATTAGCTCACCGAAGTGGTTTTGCGTACGCTTCGCTGTTGTAATAAGAACTCTTTTACGATATTTTAAAAGATACATCCCATACAAAGCTAGTCAAATTTTACACTTTTTCGATCACCGTGAAATATTTTGTCTTGATATTAACCGACTTTATATTGACCGTCGCGTCGAGCCCGTTGCGTAGACAACTGGTTTGTGTACATCGGACCTGTTGCACTTCAAAAACATCTCAATATGGATTCTGTTTAGAATAATTTTAGCGTTTTCACCTACATTAGACACTGAATATTTCTCGTTGTAAAGTTCAGTTTGAAATGTTTTAGTTTGTCGTTTCTGTTCAAATCGATCATCTTTTAGCATACTTTTCGATCACATTAGCTCACCGAAGTGGTTCTGCGCACGCTTCGCTGTTGAAGTAGGTACTCTTTTGCGATATTTTAAAAAATATATCCCATACAAAGTTTGTCGAATTGTTCATTTTTTCTGTCACCGTGAAATATTTTGTCTTGATATTAACCGACTTTATATTGACCGTCACGTCGAGCCCGTTGCGATGATACCTCGTTTCTATAAATCGGACCTGTTGCACTTCAAAAACATCGCAATATGGATTCTGTTTGCAATAATTTTAGCGTTTTTACCTACTTTAGACACTGAATATTCCTCGTTGTAAAGCTCAGTTTGAAATGTTTTAGTTTGTCGTTTCTGTTCAAATCGATCATCTTTTAGCATACTTTTCGATCACATTAGCTCACCGAAGTGGTTCTGCGCACGCTTCGCTGTTGAAGTAAGAACTCTTTAACGATATTTTAAAAGATACATCCCATACAAAGCTAGTCAAATTTTACACTTTTTCGGTCACCGTGAAATATTTTGTCTTGATATTAACCGACTTTATATTGACCGTCGCGTCGAGCCCGTTGCGTAGACAACTGGTTTGTGTACATCGGACCTGTTGCACTTCAAAAACATCTCAATATGGATTCTGTTTAGAATAATTTTAGCGTTTTCACCTACTTTAGACACTGAATGTTTGTCGTTTTAAAGCTCAGTTTGAAATGTTTTAGTTTGTCGTTTCTGTTCAAATCGATCATCTTTTAGCATACTTTTCGATCACATTAGCTCACCGAAGTGGTTCTGCGCACGCTTCGCTGTTGAAGTAGGTACTCTTTTGCGATATTTTAAAAAATATATCCCATACAAAGTTTGTCGAATTGTTCATTTTTTCTGTCACCGTGAAATATTTTGTCTTGATATTAACCGACTTTATATTGACCGTCACGTCGAGCCCCATGCGATGATACCTCGTTTCTATAAATCGGACCTGTTGCACTTCAAAAACATCGCAATATGGATTCTGTTTGCAATAAATTTAGCGTTTTCACCTACTTTAGACACTGAATATTTCTCGTTGTAAAGCTCAGTTTGGAATGTTTTAGTTTGTCGTTTCTGTTCAAATCGATCATCTTTTAGCATACTTTTCGATCACATTAGCTCACCGAAGTGGTTTTGCGCACGCTTCGCTGTTGAAGTAAGAACTCTTTTACGATATTTTAAAAGATACATCCCATACAAAGCTAGTCAAATTTAACACTTTTTCGGTCACCGTGAAATATTTTGTCTTGATATTAACCGACTTTATATTGACCGTCGCGTCGAGCCCGTTGCGTAGACAACTGGTTTGTGTACAACGGACCTGTTGCACTTCAAAAACATCTCAATATGGATTCTGTTTAGAATAATTTTAGCGTTTTCACCTACTTTATACACTGAATGTTTGTCGTTTTAAAGCTCAGTTTGAAATGTTTTAGTTTGTCGTTTCTGTTCAAATCGATCATCTTTTAGCATACTTTTCGATTACATTAGCTCACCGAAGTGGTTTCGCGTACGCTTCGCTGTTGTAATAAGAACTCTTTTACGATATTTTAAAAGATACATCCCATACAAAGCTAGTCAAATTTTACACTTTTTCGATCACCGTGAAATATTTTGTCTTGATATTAACCGACTTTATATTGACCGTCGCGTCGAGCCCGTTGCGTAGACACCTTGGTTGTGTAGATCGGACCTGTTGCACTGCAAAAACATTTCAATATGGATTCTGTTTGAAATAATTTTAGCGTTTTCACCTACTTTAGACACTGAATATTTCCCGTTGTAAAGCTCAGTTTGAAATGTTTTAGTTTGTCGTTTCTGTTCAAATCGATCATCTTTTAGCATACTTTTCGATCACATTAGCTCACCGAATTGGTTCTGCGCACGCTTCGCTGTTGAAGTAGGTACTCTTTTGCGATATTTTAAAAAATATATCCCATACAAAGTTTGTCGAATTATCCATTTTTTCTGTCACCGTGTAATAAGAAATCTTTTACGATATTTTAAAAGATACATCCCATACAAAGCTAGTCAAATTTTACACTTTTTCGGTCACCGTGAAATATTTTGTCTTGATATTAACCGACTTTATATTGACCGTCGCGTGGAGCCCGTTGAGTAGACACCTTTGTTGTGTAGATCGGACCTGTTGCACTGCAAAAACATCGCAAAATGAATTCTGTTTGCAATAATTTTAGCGTTTTCACCTACTTTAGACACTGAATATTTCTCGTTGTAAAGCTCAGTTTGAAATGTTTTAGTTTGTCGTTTCTGTTCAAATCGATCATCTTTTAGCATACTTTTCGATCACATTAGCTCCCCGAAGTGGTTCTGCGCAAGATTCGCTGTTGAAGAAGGTAGTCTTTTGCGATATTTTAAAAATGTATCCCATACAAAGTTTGTCGAATTTTTCATGTTTTCTGTCACCGTGAAATATTTTGTCTTGATATTAACCGACTTTATATTGACCGTCATGTCGAGCCCGTTGCATAGACATCTCTTTTGTGTAGATCGGACCTGTTGCACTTCAAAAACATCGCAATATGGATTCTGTTTGCAATAATTTTAGCGTTTTCACCTACTTAAGACACTGAATGTCTGTCGTTTTAAAGCTCAGTTTGAAATGTTTTAGTTTGTCGTTTCTGTTCAAATCGATCATCTTTTAGCATACTTTTCGATCACATTAGCTTACCGAAGTGATTTTGCGCACGCTTCGCTGTTGAAGAAACAACTCTTTTACGATATTTTAAAAGATACATCCCATACAAAGCTAGTCAAATTTTACACTTTTTCGGTCACCGTGAAATATTTTGTCTTGATATTAACCGACTTTATATTGACCGTCGCGTCGAGCCCATTGCGTAGACAACTGGTTTGTGTACATCGGACCTGTTGCACTTCAAAAACATTTCAATATGGATTCTGTTTGAAATAATTTTAGCGTTTTCACCTACTTTAGACACTGAATATTTTCCGTTGTAAAGCTCAGTTTGAAATGTTTTAGTTTGTCGTTTCTGTTCAAATCGATCATCTTTTAGCATACTTTTCGATCACATTAGCTCACCGAAGTGGTTCTGCGCACGCTTCGCTGTTGAAGTAGGTACTTTTTTGCGATATTTTAAAAAATATATCCCATACAAAGTTTGTCGAATTGTTCATTTTTTCTGTCACCGTGAAATATTTTGTCTTGATATTAACCGACTTTATATTGACCGTCACGTCGAGCCCCATGCGATGATACCTCGTTTCTATAAATCGGACCTGTTGCACTTCAAAAACATCGCAATATGGATTCTGTTTGCAATAATTTTAGCGTTTTCACCTACTTTAGACACTGAATATTTCTCGTTGTAAAGCTCAGTTTGGAATGTTTTAGTTTGTCGTTTCTGTTCAAATCGATCATCTTTTAGCATACTTTTCGATCACATTAGCTCACCGAAGTGGTTTTGCGCACGCTTCGCTGTTGAAGTAAGAACTCTTTTACGATATTTTAAAAGATACATCCCATACAAAGCTAGTCAAATTTAACACTTTTTTGGTCACCGTGAAATATTTTGTCTTGATATTAACCGACTTTATATTGACCGTCGCGTCGAGCCCGTTGCGTAGACAACTGGTTTGTGTACAACGGACCTGTTGCACTTCAAAAACATCTCAATATGGATTCTGTTTAGAATAATTTTAGCGTTTTCACCTACTTTATACACTGAATGTTTGTCGTTTTAAAGCTCAGTTTGAAATGTTTTAGTTTGTCGTTTCTGTTCAAATCGATCATCTTTTAGCATACTTTTCGATTACATTAGCTCACCGAAGTGGTTTTGCGTACGCTTCGCTGTTGTAATAAGAACTCTTTTACGATATTTTAAAAGATACATCCCATACAAAGCTAGTCAAATTTTACACTTTTTCGATCACCGTGAAATATTTTGTCTTGATATTAACCGACTTTATATTGACCGTCGCGTCGAGCCCGTTGCGTAGACACCTTGGTTGTGTAGATCGGACCTGTTGCACTGCAAAAACATTTCAATATGGATTCTGTTTGAAATAATTTTAGCGTTTTCACCTACTTTAGACACTGAATATTTCCCGTTGTAAAGCTCAGTTTGAAATGTTTTAGTTTGTCGTTTCTGTTCAAATCGATCATCTTTTAGCATACTTTTCGATCACATTAGCTCACCGAATTGGTTCTGCGCAC
This sequence comes from Pyrausta purpuralis, assembly GCA_963924145.1. Lineage (NCBI taxonomy): Eukaryota > Metazoa > Arthropoda > Insecta > Lepidoptera > Crambidae > Pyrausta > Pyrausta purpuralis. The sequence goes on from OZ001668.1 coordinate 8,376,818, forward strand.
GCTTCGCTGTTGAAGTAGGTACTCTTTTGCGATATTTTAAAAAATATATCCCATACAAAGTTTGTCGAATTATCCATTTTTTCTGTCACCGTGTAATAAGAAATCTTTTACGATATTTTAAAAGATACATCCCATACAAAGCTAGTCAAATTTTACACTTTTTCGGTCACCGTGAAATATTTTGTCTTGATATTAACCGACTTTATATTGACCGTCGCGTGGAGCCCGTTGAGTAGACACCTTTGTTGTGTAGATCGGACCTGTTGCACTGCAAAAACATCGCAAAATGAATTCTGTTTGCAATAATTTTAGCGTTTTCACCTACTTTAGACACTGAATATTTCTCGTTGTAAAGCTCAGTTTGAAATGTTTTAGTTTGTCGTTTCTGTTCAAATCGATCATCTTTTAGCATACTTTTCGATCACATTAGCTCCCCGAAGTGGTTCTGCGCAAGCTTCGCTGTTGAAGAATGTAGTCTTTTGCGATATTTTAAAAATGTATCCCATACAAAGTTTGTCGAATTTTTCATGTTTTCTGTCACCGTGAAATATTTTGTCTTGATATTAACCGACTTTATATTGACCGTCACGTCGAGCCCGTTGCATAGACATCTCTTTTGTGTAGATCGGACCTGTTGCACTTCAAAAACATCGCAATATGGATTCTGTTTGCAATAATTTTAGCGTTTTCACCTACTTAAGACACTGAATGTCTGTCGTTTTAAAGCTCAGTTTGAAATGTTTTAGTTTGTCGTTTCTGTTCAAATCGATCATCTTTTAGCATACTTTTCGATCACATTAGCTTACCGAAGTGATTTTGCGCACGCTTCGCTGTTGAAGTAACAACTCTTTTACGATATTTTAAAAGATACATCCCATACAAAGCTAGTCAAATTTTACACTTTTTCGGTCACCGTGAAATATTTTGTCTTGATATTAACCGACTTTATATTGACCGTCGCGTCGAGCCCATTGCGTAGACAACTGGTTTGTGTACATCGGACCTGTTGCACTTCAAAAACATTTCAATATGGATTCTGTTTGAAATAATTTTAGCGTTTTCACCTACTTTAGACACTGAATATTTTCCGTTGTAAAGCTCAGTTTGAAATGTTTTAGTTTGTCGTTTCTGTTCAAATCGATCATCTTTTAGCATACTTTTTGATCACATTAGCTCACCGAAGTGGTTCTGCGCACGCTTCGCTGTTGAAGTAGGTACTCTTTTGCGATATTTTAAAAAATATATCCCATACAAAGTTTGTCGAATTATTCATTTTTTCTGTCACCGTGTAATAAGAAATCTTTTACGATATTTTAAAAGATACATCCCATACAAAGCTAGTCAAATTTTACACTTTTTCGGTCACCGTGAAATATTTTGTCTTGATATTAACCGACTTTATATTGACCGTCGCGTGGAGCCCGTTGAGTAGACACCTTTGTTGTGTAGATCGGACCTGTTGCACTGCAAAAACATCGCAAAATGAATTCTGTTTGCAATAATTTTAGCGTTTTCACCTACTTTAGACACTGAATATTTGTCGTTTTAAAGCTCAGTTTAAAATGTTTTAGTTTGTCGTTTCTGTTCAAATCGATCATCTTTTAGCATTATTTTCGATCACATTAGCTTACCGAAGTGGTTCTGCGCACGCTTCGCTGTTGAAGTAGGTACTCTTTTGCGATATTTTAAAAAATATATCCCATACAAAGTTTGTCGAATTTTTCATTTTTTCTGTCACCGTGAAATATTATGTCTTGATATTAACCGACTTTATATTGACCGTCACGTCGGGCTCGTTGCGATGATACCTCGCTTGTGTAGATCGGACCTGTGGCACTTCAAAAACATCGCAATATGGATTCTGTTTGCAAAAATTTTAGCGTTTTCACCTACTTTAGACACTGAATATTTGTCGTTTTAAAGCTCAGTTTGAAATGTTTTAGCTTGTCGTATCTGTTCAAATCGATCATCGTTTAGCATACTTTTCGATCACATTAGCTCACCGAAGTGGTTCTGCGCACGCTTCGCTGTTGAAGTAAGTACTCTTTTGCAATATTTTGAAAATTTATCCCATACAAAGTTTGTCGAATTTTTCATGTTTTCTGTCACCGTGAAATATTTTGTCTTGATATTAACCGACTTTATATTGACCGTCACGTCGAGCCCGTTGCGATGATACCTCGTTTCTGTAAATTGGACCTGGAGCACTTTAAAAAACATCGCAATATGGATTCTGTTTGCAAAAATTTTAGCGTTTTCACCTACTTTAGACACTGAATATTTGTCGTTTTAAAGCTCAGTTTGAAATGTTTTAGTTTGTCGTTTCTGTTTAAATCGATCATCGTTTAGCATACTTTTCGATCCTATTAGCTCAATGGAGTAGTTCTGCGCACGTTCCGCTGTTGAAGATGTTACTCTCCTTTGTTATTTTAAAAGATACATTTCATACAAAGTTAGTCAAATTTTACACTTTTTCGGTCACCGTGAAATATTTTGTCTTGATATTAACCGACTTTATATTGACCGACACGTCGAGCCCCATGCGATGATACCTCGTTTCTATAAATCGGACCTGTTGCACTTCAAAAACATCGCAATATGGATTCTGTTTGCAATAATTTTAGCGTTTTCACCTACTTTAGACACTGAATATTTCTCGTTGTAAAGCTCAGTTTGAAATGTTTTAGTTTGTCGTTTCTGTTCAAATCGATCATCTTTTAGCATACTTTTCGATCACATTAGCTCACCGAAGTTGTTTTGCGCACGCTTCGCTGTTGAAGTAAGAACTCTTTTACGATATTTTAAAAGATACATCCCATACAAAGCTAGTCAAATTTTACACTTTTTCGGTCACCGTGAAATATTTTGTCTTGATATTAACCGACTTTATATTGACCGTCGCGTCGAGCCCGTTGCGTAGACAACTGGTTTGTGTACATCGGACCTGTTGCACTTCAAAAACATCTCAATATGGATTCTGTTTAGAATAATTTTAGCGTTTTCACCTACTTTATACACTGAATGTTTGTCGTTTTAAAGCTCAGTTTGAAATGTTTTAGTTTGTCGTTTCTGTTCAAATCGATCATCTTTTAGCATACTTTTCGATCACATTAGCTCACCGAAGTGGTTTTGCGCACGCTTCGCTGTTGAAGTAGGTACTCTTATGCGATATTTTAAAAAATATATCCCATACAAAGTTTGTCCAATTATTCATTTTTTCTGTCACCGTGTAATAAGAACTCTTTTACGATATTTTTAAAGATACATCCCATACAAAGCTAGTCAAATTTTACACTTTTTCGGTCACCGTGAAATATTTTGTCTTGATATTAACCGACTTTATATTGACCGTCGCGTGGAGCCCGTAGCGTAGACACCTTGGTTGTGTAGATCGGACCTGTTGCACTGCAAAAACATCGCAAAATGAATTCTGTTTGCAATAATTTTAGCGTTTTCACCTACTTTAGACACTGAATATTTGTCGTTTTAAAGCTCAGTTTAAAATGTTTTAGTTTGTCGTTTCTGTTCAAATCGATTATCTTTTAGCATTATTTTCGATCACATTAGCTTACCGAAGTGGTTCTGCGCACGCTTCGCTGTTGAAGAAGGTACTCTTTTGCGATATTTTAAAAAATATATCCCATACAAAGTTTGTCGAATTTTTCATTTTTTCTGTCACCGTGAAATATTTTGTCTTGATATTAACCGACTTTATATTGACCGTCACGTCGGACCCGTTGCGATGATACCTCGCTTGTGTAGATAGGACCTGTGGCACATAAAAAACATCGCAATATGGATTCTGTTTGCAAAAATTTTAGCGTTTTCACCTACTTTAGACACTGAATATTTCTCGTTGTAAAGCTCAGTTTGAAATGTTTTAGCTTGTCGTTTCTGTTCAAATCGATCATCTTTTAGCATACTTTTCGATCACATTAGCTCACCGAAGTTGTTCTGCGCACGCTTCGCTGTTGAAATAGGTACTCTTTTGCAATATTTTTAAAAATATATCCCATACAAAGTTTGTCGAATTTTTCATGTTTTCTGTCACCGTGAAATATTTTGTCTTGATATTAACCGACTTTATATTGACCGTCACGTCGAGCCCGTTGCGATGATACCTCGTTTCTGTAAATCGGACCTGCTGCACTTCAAAAACATCGCAATATGGATTCTGTTTGCTATAAGTTTAGCGTTTTCACCTACTTAAGACACTGAATATTTGTCGTTTTAAAGCTTAATTTGAAAAGATTTAGTTAGTCGTTTCTGTTCATATCGATCATCTTTTAGCATACTTTTCGATCGTATTAGCTCAATTAAGTGGCTCTGCGCACGCTCCGCTGTTCTAATACGTACTCTTTGCGATATTTCAAAAGAAACATCCCATACAATGTTAGTCGAATTTTGCACTTTTTCGGTCACCGTGAAATATTTTTCTTGATATTAACCGACTTTAAATTGACCGTCGCGTCGACGCCGTTGCATAGACACCTCGCGTGTGTAGAACGGACCCCTTGGCACTTCAAAAACATCGCAATATGGATTCTGTTTGCAAAAATTTTAGCGTTTTCACCTACTTTAGACACTGAATATTTCTCAATGTAAAGCTCAGTTTGAAATTTTTTAACTTGTCGTTTCTGTTCAAATCGATCATCTTTTAGCATACTTTTCGATCACATAAGCTCACCGAAGTGGTTCTGCGCACGCTTCGCTGTTGAAGTAGGTACTCTTTTGCAATATTTTACAAAATATATCCCATACAAAGTTTGTCGAATTTTTCATGTTTTCTGTCACCGTGAAATATTTTGTCTTGATATTAACCGACTTTATATTGACCGTCACGTCGAGCCCGTTGCGATGATACCTCGTTTCTGTAAATCGGACCTGGAGCACTTCAAAAACATCGCAACATGGATTCTGTTTGCAAAAATTTTAGCGTTTTCACCTACTTTAAGCACTGAATATTTGTCGTTTTAAAGCTCAGTTTGAAATGTTTTAGTTTGTCGTTTCTGTTTAAATCGATCATCGTTTAGCATACTTTTCGATCCTATTAGCTCAATGGAGTAGTTCTGCGCACGTTCCGCTGTTGAAGATGTTACTCTCCTTTGTTATTTTAAAAGATACATTTCATACAAAGTTAGTCAAATTTTACACTTTTTCGGTCACCGTGAAATATTTTGTCTTGATATTAACCGACTTTATATTGACCGTCACGTCGAGCCCGTTGCGATGATACCTCGTTTCTGTAAATCAGACCTGGAGCACTTCATAAACATCGCAATATGGATTCTTTTTGCAAAAATTTTAGCGTTTTCACCTACTTTAGACACTGAATATTTGTAGTTTTGAAGCTCAGTTTGAAATGTTTTAGTTTGTCGTTTCTGTTCAAATCGATCATCTTTTAGCATACTTTTCGATCACATTAGCTCACCGAAGTGGTTCTGCGCACGCTTCGCTGTTGAAGTAAGAACTCTTTTACGATATTTTAAAAGATACATCCCATACAAAGCTAGTCAAATTTTACACTTTTTCGGTCACCGTGAAATATTTTGTCTTGATATTAACCGACTTTATATTGACCGTCGCGTCGAGCCCGTTGCGTAGACAACTGGTTTGTGTACATCGGACCTGTTGCACTTCAAAAACATCTCAATATGGATTCTGTTTAGAATAATTTTAGCGTTTTCACCTACTTTATACACTGAATGTTTGTCGTTTTAAAGCTCAGTTTGAAATGTTTTAGTTTGTCGTTTCTGTTCAAATCGATCATCTTTTAGCATACTTTTCGATTACATTAGCTCACCGAAGTGGTTTTGCGTACGCTTCGCTGTTGTAATAAGAACTCTTTTACGATATTTTAAAAGATACATCCCATACAAAGCTAGTCAAATTTTACACTTTTTCGATCACCGTGAAATATTTTGTCTTGATATTAACCGACTTTATATTGACCGTCGCGTCGAGCCCGTTGCGTAGACAACTGGTTTGTGTACATCGGACCTGTTGCACTTCAAAAACATCTCAATATGGATTCTGTTTAGAATAATTTTAGCGTTTTCACCTACATTAGACACTGAATATTTCTCGTTGTAAAGCTCAGTTTGAAATGTTTTAGTTTGTCGTTTCTGTTCAAATCGATCATCTTTTAGCATACTTTTCGATCACATTAGCTCACCGAAGTGGTTCTGCGCACGCTTCGCTGTTGAAGTAGGTACTCTTTTGCGATATTTTAAAAAATATATCCCATACAAAGTTTGTCGAATTGTTCATTTTTTCTGTCACCGTGAAATATTTTGTCTTGATATTAACCGACTTTATATTGACCGTCACGTCGAGCCCGTTGCGATGATACCTCGTTTCTATAAATCGGACCTGTTGCACTTCAAAAACATCGCAATATGGATTCTGTTTGCAATAATTTTAGCGTTTTTACCTACTTTAGACACTGAATATTCCTCGTTGTAAAGCTCAGTTTGAAATGTTTTAGTTTGTCGTTTCTGTTCAAATCGATCATCTTTTAGCATACTTTTCGATCACATTAGCTCACCGATGTGGTTTTGCGCACGCTTCGCTGTTGAAGTAAGAACTCTTTTACGATATTTTAAAAGATACATCCCATACAAAGCTAGTCAAATTTTACACTTTTTCGGTCACCGTGAAATATTTTGTCTTGATATTAACCGACTTTATATTGACCGTCGCGTCGAGCCCGTTGCGTAGACAACTGGTTTGTGTACATCGGACCTGTTGCACTTCAAAAACATCTCAATATGGATTCTGTTTAGAATAATTTTAGCGTTTTCACCTACATTAGACACTGAATATTTCTCGTTGTAAAGCTCAGTTTGAAATGTTTTAGTTTGTCGTTTCTGTTCAAATCGATCATCTTTTAGCATACTTTTCGATCACATTAGCTCACCGAAGTGGTTCTGCGCACGCTTCGCTGTTGAAGTAGGTACTCTTTTGCGATATTTTAAAAAATATATCCCATACAAAGTTTGTCGAATTGTTCATTTTTTCTGTCACCGTGAAATATTTTGTCTTGATATTAACCGACTTTATATTGACCGTCACGTCGAGCCCCATGCGATGATACCTCGTTTCTATAAATCGGACCTGTTGCACTTCAAAAACATCGCAATATGGATTCTGTTTGCAATAATTTTAGCGTTTTCACCTACTTTAGACACTGAATATTTCTCGTTGTAAAGCTCAGTTTGGAATGTTTTAGTTTGTCGTTTCTGTTCAAATCGATCATCTTTTAGCATACTTTTCGATCACATTAGCTCACCGAAGTGGTTTTGCGCACGCTTCGCTGTTGAAGTAAGAACTCTTTTACGATATTTTAAAAGATACATCCCATACAAAGCTAGTCAAATTTTACACTTTTTCGGTCACCGTGAAATATTTTGTCTTGATATTAACCGACTTTATATTGACCGTCGCGTCGAGCCCGTTGCGTAGACAACTGGTTTGTGTACAACGGACCTGTTGCACTTCAAAAACATCTCAATATGGATTCTGTTTAGAATAATTTTAGCGTTTTCACCTACTTTATACACTGAATGTTTGTCGTTTTAAAGCTCAGTTTGAAATGTTTTAGTTTGTCGTTTCTGTTCAAATCGATCATCTTTTAGCATACTTTTCGATTACATTAGCTCACCGAAGTGGTTTTGCGTACGCTTCGCTGTTGTAATAAGAACTCTTTTACGATATTTTAAAAGATACATCCCATACAAAGCTAGTCAAATTTTACACTTTTTCGATCACCGTGAAATATTTTGTCTTGATATTAACCGACTTTATATTGACCGTCGCGTCGAGCCCGTTGCGAAGACACCTTGGTTGTGTAGATCGGACCTGTTGCACTGCAAAAACATTTCAATATGGATTCTGTTTGAAATAATTTTAGCGTTTTCACCTACTTTAGACACTGAATATTTCCCGTTGTAAAGCTCAGTTTGAAATGTTTTAGTTTGTCGTTTCTGTTCAAATCGATCATCTTTTAGCATACTTTTCGATCACATTAGCTCACCGAATTGGTTCTGCGCACGCTTCGCTGTTGAAGTAGGTACTCTTTTGCGATATTTTAAAAAATATATCCCATACAAAGTTTGTCGAACTATCCATTTTTTCTGTCACCGTGTAAAAAGAAATCTTTTACGATATTTTAAAAGATACATCCCATACAAAGCTAGTCAAATTTTACACTTTTTCGGTCACCGTGAAATATTTTGTCTTGATATTAACCGACTTTATATTGACCGTCGCGTGGAGCCCGTTGAGTAGACACCTTTGTTGTGTAGATCGGACCTGTTGCACTGCAAAAACATCGCAAAATGAATTCTGTTTGCAATAATTTTAGCGTTTTCACCTACTTTAGACACTGAATATTTCTCGTTGTAAAGCTCAGTTTGAAATGTTTTAGTTTGTCGTTTCTGTTCAAATCGATCATCTTTTAGCATACTTTTCGATCACATTAGCTCCCCGAAGTGGTTCTGCGCAAGCTTCGCTTTTGAAGAAGGTAGTCTTTTGCGATATTTTAAAAATATATCCCATACAAAGTTTGTCGAATTTTTCATGTTTTCTGTCACCGTGAAATATTTTGTCTTGATATTAACCGACTTTATATTGACCGTCACGTCGAGCCCGTTGCATAGACATCTCTTTTGTGTAGATCGGACCTGTTGCACTTCAAAAACATCGCAATATGGATTCTGTTTGCAATAATTTTAGCGTTTTCACCTACTTAAGACACTGAATGTCTGTCGTTTTAAAGCTCAGTTTGAAATGTTTTAGTTTGTCGTTTCTGTTCAAATCGATCATCTTTTAGCATACTTTTCGATCACATTAGCTTACCGAAGTGATTTTGCGCACGCTTCGCTGTTGAAGTAACAACTCTTTTACGATATTTTAAAAGATACATCCCATACAAAGCTAGTCAAATTTTACACTTTTTCGGTCACCGTGAAATATTTTGTCTTGATATTAACCGACTTTATATTGACCGTCGCGTCGAGCCCATTGCGTAGACAACTGGTTTGTGTACATCGGACCTGTTGCACTTCAAAAACATTTCAAAATGGATTCTGTTTGAAATAATTTTAGCGTTTACACCTACTTTAGACACTGAATATTTTCCGTTGTAAAGCTCAGTTTGAAATGTTTTAGTTTGTCGTTTCTGTTCAAATCGATCATCTTTTAGCATACTTTTCGATCACATTAGCTCACCGAAGTGGTTCTGCGCACGCTTCGCTGTTGAAGTAGGTACTCTTTTGCGATATTTTAAAAAATATATCCCATACAAAGTTTGTCGAATTATTCATTTTTTCTGTCACCGTGTAATAAGAAATCTTTTACGATATTTTAAAAGATACATCCCATACAAAGCTAGTCAAATTTTACACTTTTTCGGTCACCGTGAAATATTTTGTCTTGATATTAACCGACTTTATATTGACCGTCGCGTGGAGCCCGTTGAGTAGACACCTTTGTTGTGTAGATCGGACCTGTTGCACTGCAAAAACATCGCAAAATGAATTCTGTTTGCAATAATTTTAGCGTTTTCACCTACTTTAGACACTGAATATTTGTCGTTTTAAAGCTCAGTTTAAAATGTTTTAGTTTGTCGTTTCTGTTCAAATCGATCATCTTTTAGCATTATTTTCGATCACATTAGCTTACCGAAGTGGTTCTGCGCACGCTTCGCTGTTGAAGTAGGTACTCTTTTGCGATATTTTAAAAAATATATCCCATACAAAGTTTGTCGAATTTTTCATTTTTTCTGTCACCGTGAAATATTATGTCTTGATATTAACCGACTTTATATTGACCGTCACGTCGGGCTCGTTGCGATGATACCTCGCTTGTGTAGATCGGACCTGTGGCACTTCAAAAACATCGCAATATGGATTCTGTTTGCAAAAATTTTAGCGTTTTCACCTACTTTAGACACTGAATATTTGTCGTTTTAAAGCTCAGTTTGAAATGTTTTAGCTTGTCGTATCTGTTCAAATCGATCATCGTTTAGCATACTTTTCGATCACATTAGCTCACTGAAGTGGTTCTGCGCACGCTTCGCTGTTGAAGTAGGTACTCTTTTGCAATATTTTGAAAAATATATCCCATACAAAGTTTGTCGAATTTTTCATGTTTTCTGTCACCGTGAAATATTTTGTCTTGATATTAACCGACTTTATATTGACCGTCACGTCGAGCCCGTTGCGATGATACCTCGTTTCTGTAAATTGGACCTGGAGCACTTCAAAAACATCGCAATATGGATTCTGTTTGCAAAAATTTTAGCGTTTTCACCTACTTTAGACACTGAATATTTATCGTTTTAAAGCTCAGTTTGAAATGTTTTAGTTTGTCGTTTCTGTTTAAATCGATCATCGTTTAGCATACTTTTGGATCCTATTAGCTCAATGGAGTAGTTCTGCGCACGTTCCGCTGTTGAAGATGTTACTCTCCTTTGTTATTTTAAAAGATACATTTCATACAAAGTTAGTCAAATTTTACACTTTTTCGGTCACCGTGAAATATTTTGTCTTGATATTAACCGACTTTATATTGACCGTCACGTCGAGCCCCATGCGATGATACCTCGTTTCTATAAATCGGACCTGTTGCACTTCAAAAACATCGCAATATGGATTCTGTTTGCAATAATTTTAGCGTTTTCACCTACTTTAGACACTGAATATTTCTCGTTGTAAAGCTCAGTTTGAAATGTTTTAGTTTGTCGTTTCTGTTCAAATCGATCATCTTTTAGCATACTTTTCGATCACATTAGCTCACCGAAGTTGTTTTGCGCACGCTTCGCTGTTGAAGTAAGAACTCTTTTACGATATTTTAAAAGATACATCCCATACAAAGCTAGTCAAATTTTACACTTTTTCGGTCACCGTGAAATATTTTGTCTTGATATTAACCGACTTTATATTGACCGTCGCGTCGAGCCCGTTGCGTAGACAACTGGTTTGTGTACATCGGACCTGTTGCACTTCAAAAACATCTCAATATGGATTCTGTTTAGAATAATTTTAGCGTTTTCACCTACTTTATACACTGAATGTTTGTCGTTTTAAAGCTCAGTTTGAAATGTTTTAGTTTGTCGTTTCTGTTCAAATCGATCATCTTTTAGCATACTTTTCGATCACATTAGCTTACCGAAGTGGTTCTGCGCACGCTTCGCTAATGAAGAAGGTACTCTCTTGCGATATTTTTAAAAATATATCCCATACAAAGTTTGTCGAATTTTTCATTTTTTCTGTCACCGTGAAATATTTTGTCTTGATATTAACCGACTTTATATTGACCGTCACGTCGGACCCGTTGCGATGATACCTCGCTTGTGTAGATAGGACCTGTGGCACATAAAAAACATCGCAATATGGATTCTGTTTGCAAAAATTTTAGCGTTTTCACCTACTTTAGACACTGAATATTTCTCGTTGTAAAGCTCAGTTTGAAATGTTTTAGCTTGTCGTTTCTGTTCAAATCGATCATCTTTTAGCATACTTTTCGATCACATTAGCTCACCGAAGTGGTTCTGCGCACGCTTCGCTGTTGAAATAGGTACTCTTTTGCAATATTTTTAAAAATATATCCCATACAAAGTTTGTCGAATTTTTCATGTTTTCTGTCACCGTGAAATATTTTGTCTTGATATTAACCGACTTTATATTGACCGTCACGTCGAGCCCGTTGCGATGATACCTCGTTTCTGTAAATCGGACCTGCTGCACTTCAAAAACATCGCAATATGGATTCTGTTTGCTATAAGTTTAGCGTTTTCACCTACTTAAGACACTGAATATTTGTCGTTTTAAAGCTTAATTTGAAAAGATTTAGTTAGTCGTTTCTGTTCATATCGATCATCTTTTAGCATACTTTTCGATCGTATTAGCTCAATTAAGTGGCTCTGCGCACGCTCCGCTGTTCTAATACGTACTCTTTGCGATATTTCAAAAGAAACATCCCATACAATGTTAGTCGAATTTTGCACTTTTTCGGTCACCGTGAAATATTTTTCTTGATATTAACCGACTTTAAATTGACCGTCGCGTCGACGCCGTTGCATAGACACCTCGCGTGTGTAGATCGGACCCCTTGGCACTTCAAAAACATCGCAATATGGATTCTGTTTGCAAAAATTTTAGCGTTTTCACCTACTTTAGACACTGAATATTTCTCAATGTAAAGCTCAGTTTGAAATTTTTTAACTTGTCGTTTCTGTTCAAATCGATCATCTTTTAGCATACTTTTCGATCACATAAGCTCACCGAAGTGGTTCTGCGCACGCTTCGCTGTTGAAGTAGGTACTCTTTTGCAATGTTTTACAAAATATATCCCATACAAAGTTTGTCGAATTTTTCATGTTTTCTGTCACCGTGAAATATTTTGTCTTGATATTAACCGACTTTATATTGACCGTCACGTCGAGCCCGTTGCGATGATACCTCGTTTCTGTAAATCGGACCTGGAGCACTTCAAAAACATCGCAACATGGATTCTGTTTGCAAAAATTTTAGCGTTTTCACCTACTTTAAGCACTGAATATTTGTCGTTTTAAAGCTCAGTTTGAAATGTTTTAGTTTGTCGTTTCTGTTTAAATCGATCATCGTTTAGCATACTTTTCGATCCTATTAGCTCAATGGAGTAGTTCTGCGCACGTTCCGCTGTTGAAGATGTTACTCTCCTTTGTTATTTTAAAAGATACATTTCATACAAAGTTAGTCAAATTTTACACTTTTTCGGTCACCGTGAAATATTTTGTCTTGATATTAACCGACTTTATATTGACCGTCACGTCGAGCCCGTTGCGATGATACCTCGTTTCTGTAAATCAGACCTGGAGCACTTCATAAACATCGCAATATGGATTCTTTTTGCAAAAATTTTAGCGTTTTCACCTACTTTAGACACTGAATATTTGTCGTTTTGAAGCTCAGTTTGAAATGTATTAGTTTGTCGTTTCTGTTCAAATCGATCATCTTTTAGCATACTTTTCGATCAAATTAACTCACCGGAGTGTTTGTGCGTACGCTCTGCTGTTGAAAAAGGTACACTTTTTCGATATTTTAAATGATACATCCCATACAAAGTTAGTCGAATTTTACACTTTTTCGGTCACCGTGAAATATTTTGTCTTGATATTAACCGACTTTATATTGACCGTCGCGTCGAGCCCGTTGCGTAGACAACTGGTTTGTGTACATCGGACCTGTTGCACTTCAAAAACATCTCAATATGGATTCTGTTTAGAATAATTTTAGCGTTTTCACCTACTTTATACACTGAATGTTTGTCGTTTTAAAGCTCAGTTTGAAATGTTTTAGTTTGTCGTTTCTGTTCAAATCGATCATCTTTTAGCATACTTTTCGATTACATTAGCTCACCGAAGTGGTTTTGCGTACGCTTCGCTGTTGTAATAAGAACTCTTTTACGATATTTTAAAAGATACATCCCATACAAAGCTAGTCAAATTTTACACTTTTTCGATCACCGTGAAATATTTTGTCTTGATATTAACCGACTTTATATTGACCGTCGCGTCGAGCCCGTTGCGTAGACAACTGGTTTGTGTACATCGGACCTGTTGCACTTCAAAAACATCTCAATATGGATTCTGTTTAGAATAATTTTAGCGTTTTCACCTACATTAGACACTGAATATTTCTCGTTGTAAAGCTCAGTTTGAAATGTTTTAGTTTGTCGTTTCTGTTCAAATCGATCATCTTTTAGCATACTTTTCGATCACATTAGCTCACCGAAGTGGTTCTGCGCACGCTTTGCTGTTGAAGTAGGTACTCTTTTGCGATATTTTAAAAAATATATCCCATACAAAGTTTGTCGAATTGTTCATTTTTTCTGTCACCGTGAAATATTTTGTCTTGATATTAACCGACTTTATATTGACCGTCACGTCGAGCCCGTTGCGATGATACCTCGTTTCTATAAATCGGACCTGTTGCACTTCAAAAACATCGCAATATGGATTCTGTTTGCAATAATTTTAGCGTTTTTACCTACTTTAGACACTGAATATTCCTCGTTGTAAAGCTCAGTTTGAAATGTTTTAGTTTGTCGTTTCTGTTCAAATCGATCATCTTTTAGCATACTTTTCGATCACATTAGCTCACCGAAGTGGTTTTGCGCACGCTTCGCTGTTGAAGTAAGAACTCTTTAACGATATTTTAAAAGATACATCCCATACAAAGCTAGTCAAATTTTACACTTTTTCGGTCACCGTGAAATATTTTGTCTTGATATTAACCGACTTTATATTGACCGTCGCGTCGAGCCCGTTGCGTAGACAACTGGTTTGTGTACATCGGACCTGTTGCACTTCAAAAACATCTCAATATGGATTCTGTTTAGAATAATTTTAGCGTTTTCACCTACATTAGACACTGAATATTTCTCGTTGTAAAGCTCAGTTTGAAATGTTTTAGTTTGTCGTTTCTGTTCAAATCGATCATCTTTTAGCATACTTTTCGATCACATTAGCTCACCGAAGTGGTTCTGCGCACGCTTCGCTGTTGAAGTAGGTACTCTTTTGCGATATTTTAAAAAATATATCCCATACAAAGTTTGTCGAATTGTTCATTTTTTCTGTCACCGTGAAATATTTTGTCTTGATATTAACCGACTTTATATTGACCGTCACGTCGAGCCCGTTGCGATGATACCTCGTTCCTATAAATCGGACCTGTTGCACTTCAAAAACATCGCAATATGGATTCTGTTTGCAATAATTTTAGCGTTTTCACCTACTTTAGACACTGAATATTTCTCGTTGTAAAGCTCAGTTTGAAATGTTTTAGTTTGTCGTTTCTGTTCAAATCGATCATCTTTTAGCATACTTTTCGATCACATTAGCTCACCGAAGTGGTTCTGCGCACGCTTCGCTGTTGAAGTAAGAACTCTTTAACGATATTTTAAAAGATACATCCCATACAAAGCTAGTCAAATTTTACACTTTTTCGGTCACCGTGAAATATTTTGTCTTGATATTAACCGACTTTATATTGACCGTCGCGTCGAGCCCGTTGCGTAGACAACTGGTTTGTGTACATCGGACCTGTTGCACTTCAAAAACATCTCAATATGGATTCTGTTTAGAATAATTTTAGCGTTTTCACCTACATTAGACACTGAATATTTCTCGTTGTAAAGCTCAGTTTGAAATGTTTTAGTTTGTCGTTTCTGTTCAAATCGATCATCTTTTAGCATACTTTTCGATCACATTAGCTCACCGAAGTGGTTCTGCGCACGCTTCGCTGTTGAAGTAGGTACTCTTTTGCGATATTTTAAAAAATATATCCCATACAAAGTTTGTCGAATTGTTCATTTTTTCTGTCACCGTGAAATATTTTGTCTTGATATTAACCGACTTTATATTGACCGTCACGTCGAGCCCCATGCGATGATACCTCGTTTCTATAAATCGGACCTGTTGCACTTCAAAAACATCGCAATATGGATTCTGTTTGCAATAATTTTAGCGTTTTCACCTACTTTAGACACTGAATATTTCTCGTTGTAAAGCTCAGTTTGAAATGTTTTAGTTTGTCGTTTCTGTTCAAATCGATCATCTTTTAGCATACTTTTCGATCACATTAGCTCACTGAAGTGGTTTTGCGCACGCTTCGCTGTTGAAGTAAGAACTCTTTTACGATATTTTAAAAGATACATCCCATACAAAGCTAGTCAAATTTTACAATTTTTCGGTCACCGTGAAATATTTTGTCTTGATATTAACCGACTTTATATTGACCGTCGCGTCGAGCCCGTTGCGTAGACAACTGGTTTGTGTACAACGGACCTGTTGCACTTCAAAAACATCTCAATATGGATTCTGTTTAGAATAATTTTAGCGTTTTCACCTACTTTATACACTGAATGTTTGTCGTTTTAAAGCTCAGTTTGAAATGTTTTAGTTTGTCGTTTCTGTTCAAATCGATCATCTTTTAGCATACTTTTCGATTACATTAGCTCACCGAAGTGGTTTTGCGTACGCTTCGCTGTTGTAATAAGAACTCTTTTACGATATTTTAAAAGATACATCCCATACAAAGCTAGTCAAATTTTACACTTTTTCGATCACCGTGAAATATTTTGTCTTGATATTAACCGACTTTATATTGACCGTCGCGTCGAGCCCGTTGCGTAGACACCTTGGTTGTGTAGATCGGACCTGTTGCACTGCAAAAACATTTCAATATTATTACATAGTAAAAATTGAACCTTTCTTTTAACTTACCTCCTGTGATAGTTTAGGGTTTTTATTGCATTCTTTCGTCTCATTCCTGCACTGCAATTCGTTTTATCATTAAATAGATTAATTTATTTACTACATTAATTAGATTATTTCATTAATCTTGAGATTGATTTGTAGCTAGCTTCCAAAACAAATATTTCATCAAGTTTGACACTGGCGTTGACAGCTTAGAAGTATTATTTTCCCGTTGCCACAGATTATGTAGCGATTCGGTTTGTTGAGCTCGTTAGCTCAGCAATTTCATCTTTCCAATTATTTTTGTTTTGATTCTTAATTTGTTTAATTTGCTTTCAATTAATTCAGAGTACAAATATTATCCCTTTTAAATATTTATCTAAAATTCAATTAGATTGTAATAGTTTTTATTCTACGTGTCTATGGTCGTTTGGTCAAATGCAGTGACAGTGACAGTTGTTGATATAAAAGTACTGGTCAGCAGATTCCCGGTCTTTTTTCTTGGATTTTGCGTCGTGAAGTTCAGATCAACCTTTCCACCGCCCAACAGTGCCACCAGCTTCATAGATCAGTCCCCGAGACCGTTACTCAATTTCAAATCTTTTATTGTAAGTATTCTCGCATTTTGTGCGATTTTCCAATTTACTTTGAGTTCTTTGAGGTTGTGTTGTTTCGAAAACTAACTTTTGTGGTATTTCCCTCGTCCTCGCAGAATTCTTGGAGGTCACAGGAGACGGCGTGGCAGGCGTGATACAGCAGTCGACTCGGCGCTGAAATCCGTTATTCCAACCCCTTTTGAGGTAAATTTTTCATTTTTATTCTTGCTGGAGGGTAGATGAAAAGGTCTCGCCCTATTGTTACAAATTTAGGTTTTCCATTCCAAATTCACTTAATTTAATATTTCCCATAGCATTATTGAAGTAAATTCAGATTTGAAAAGCATTTATTTAAGATAATTTCCCCTCTTTTTGAATATTTTTAGTACTGGTTGTGACAAACCATAAAATAGGTCTTTTGTCACTTTCCAGGGGTTTTTTTTTTTTTTTGGTTTTGCTTTGATTGTATTACCTCATCTTCGGGTGCCTTCGGGATCTACGTTTGCGGAGAACCCCGGCCTGCCAAATCCGCTCCAGGGTCTCCGATTTCTCTCCGTCCCGAGGCATCTACCCCGGTAACCCGTATAGGGATCTTTACTCTTCCTTATAATACGGTGCTGCACCCAGCAGTGCCTGGCGCCCACACCTTCTTATTCATTTAATTTTGACATTACTTTAATTAACATTGTGATTGCTCCCTAAATCCTTTTATACGTATCGGCTCCGGTCTCACCCCAAAGTCTACCCACAACTCCCTTTGTGTTCTGCCATAGGCTAGACCGGCTCTCTTTTTCTAATATTGTTAAGTTAAGCTTTTTAATTAATTGTTTAAGTCATTTTGTAATTTAAATTTAAATTATCTATTTAATAAATTAGATATCTAAAGAACTATTTTTTTTATTATTTAACAGTGGCGCCCAACGTGGGGCCGGTAGATTTTGGGGAGTTTGTGTCTTTAGCTGCAAACTGAGATCGGTCCCGAACACCCCGTGTGGTTCTCGGGTTAGAATAAGGCCACCCCGGCACTTGCTCTGGGAGTCGTAGGAGGCGACTGAGAGCTCACCTGTTTTTAACAGCGTGCGACCTTAGGTCTGTTTTATTTCTTTTAGGCCCTCAAGGCTTATTATTATTTTATTTTTTTTTGTTTTTTTAAGCCCTTACTTTTCCGTAAGGCTTCATTTTCTTTTTTTCTTTTTTTAAGCCCTTACTTTTCCGTAAGGCTTAATTTCTTTTACTTTTTTAAGCCCTTAGGGCGTTATTTATTTTTTCTTTCCGCCCCTCAGGCATTTATTTAAAAAAAAACTTAATTTTCATTTAGGGAGCAAGCTTTTTTTTAAACATTTGTACTGTTGTTATTGTATTAAGACTGTTTTTGTCTGCGGAGTTTTTTTTAAATGTCTGTACTGTTGTTACTGTATTAAGACTGTTTTTGTCTGCGGTTTTTTATTTATACATCTGTACTGTTGTTCTTGTATTAAGACTGTTTTTGTCTGCGGAGATTTTTTTTAAACATCTGTACTGTTGTTATTGTATTAAGACTGTTCTTGTCTGTATTGTGAGGGACTTGAGCCGACCTTTTTTTTTTAATTATTAAATTTTAATTCATTTTTATCAATTTAAAATGGAGCATCCAATTAATTTTAATCTTTTGAATAAGGATGAGTTAATTTACGAGGTTGAAATTCGCGGAGAAGTACCTGAGGCCACCGTTGAGGCACTTAAAAAACAAATTCGTGTTCTGGGAAAGGAAATACCCTCCGATGACATTGACACTACGTCGCGCGCCCCGGACGCGGAATTAGAGTTTGTCACCACCAGCCTCTCAAATATTGACGTCCTTATGACTGCTTCATCTAATTTTAAGAAATTTAACCGGGTCAAAGCTTTGGCTTGTCACCTATACCATCGTTTGTCGCGAATTGATGTGAAGCCAGACATCAAGGATCAACTGTCGACTCTGGAAGCGAGAGTTAATTCCCTCCTTTCTAGGCTCGAGAGGATGACCTTCAGCTTCCACAGTACCTTTAGTTCGGTCGACGAGGCTCCTGCTACCACCCCTGCCACCGCTCCATTGTGTTCGCCATCTCCAGTTCTGGTTTCGTGCAGTAGTGAGAAGTCCGTTAGAAACTTGAATCATCGTTTTGACGGCCACTCGTGCGTTCGCACTTACTTACAGACGCTGGAGGAGCTCGCGCACTCCAGGGAGATCAGCGAGGCGACTTTGTTTAGGTCAGCTTATGAACTTTTTACAGGTATTGCTTTGGTGTGGTACCGCAGTGTTAGAGATACCGTCTGCGATTGGTCTTCGCTAAGGCGTCTCTTGATCGAGGAATTTTCTCCCCCCGATTTCGATAGGCGTCTAATGGACGAGATCCGTAAGCGTACTCAAGGCCCTACCGAACCAGCTTTCATCTATATCGCTATAATGGAGAATTATTTTAGTAGGTTATCCTATTCAGTCAGTGAGTCTGAAAGACTTCACATTATTAGATTTAATATGAGGCCTAATTATATTTTGGCGTTGGCTCTTCACTCTATAGACAATATTTCTCAATTAAAACACAAATGCAAACTGTTAGAACATAGTCTTGCTTACGCTGGTGATTTTAAAGAACCCCCTGAACCAAATGACGCCACGCTCGCGAGTGACTTGTCATATGTTGCGCCAAAGACTCTACTCAAGCTAGAGGAAGTGAAACAGGTAGATGATAACTACTGTAAAAGGTGTCGCAAAGAGGGTCACACACTTAGCGGGTGTAATTCCAAAGAAGTCGTATGCTTCAAATGCGGCAAAAAAGGAGCGTACGCCAACAATTGTTCTAATTGTCTGCCTAGTTCTAGCAAGTCTCATAAATCCGACTCTCGCCAGTCAACAAAACTTGTAGGGCTGAACAGCTGTAATAATTCAAAACAAGATTGTGATTCTCGTCATAAAGTTGCTTCGGTTCATTATTTAACTCATGGGGATGAGCGTCCTCATTTAACGGTTTCCATTTGTGGTTCTAAATATTTCGGTTTACTGGATTCTGGATCCGCGATTTCTATTTTAGGTTCCGATGCGGGTTCGCATTTTTTCCGAGCAGGACACACGTTACACAGTGACAATAATATCAAGAATATTGTTACTGCTAACGATTCTGTGGCTTCTGTCTCGGGTTATATTTCTTTGGTGGTAACCTTAAAGGAAACCACAAAAGTAATTAAATTTCACGTCGTTCCCGACATTTCCACTCCAATTATTTTCGGAGTTAATTTTTGGAAGGCTTTCAATTTGGCCCCAAGCATTTTTCATGATCTTCCTTGTGAAGTTTTTCCTTCTGATAAATATTCTGTCTCTGAAGTTCGTAGACTTGACGCATTCGTTGACCTAGACCCTGATCAGACTCTCCCGGCCAATGAGATTATTGAGCGTTATAACCGTACGGTTATGACTGCTGTGTCCATACTCGTCGAAAAGGATCACAGATCATGGGGTTGCAACTTGCCGAAAATACAGTTTGCTATGAACACCGCCACTAGCGAAGCCACTCGTTTTACTCCATTCTTTTTAGTCCACGGGCGAGAAGCTGTCAGCTCGGGTGAAGTGTTCGGTACAAATACTTCTTCTCTTCCCCCTTCTGATTTTGCATCTAGAGACTCTTATGCCCAAAACCTTGGTGTCTTAAAAGATATATTCGAGCAGGTCGAGCAAGCCTTAGTCACCGCCCATGGTCGTAGCGCCAAATATTATAATAAGGGTAGGCGACAGTTGGAATTTAAAGTAGGTGACACTGTGTGGAAGAAAAATTACCCGCAGAGTGACGCTTCAAAGTTCTTTATGGCTAAATTAGCTCCCAAGTACGAAAAATGTAAAGTGGCTCGAAAAGTTTCACACCTGGTGTATGAGTTGGAGGACGCAATTACGGGCAAGTCACTCGGTTCTTGGCACGTCAAGGATTTGAAGTCAAGCAGTAGTAGTACTGACATAACTTAATTATTGTATCATGTAATTCCTTGTTTAGCGTCTCGCGCTTTTATTTTATTTTAGTTTAGGGTCGCTGTCATCGACGGACGTGTGGCCCGCAGGTCATCCCTTGCTCGCCACACCGCCGCCGACGACACCTCTTCATTTCTGTCCGTCCTCTTTGTGGAGGGTATCTTTTAGTCAAGCTTCGGCTGTGCTTTCTCTTAGTGATGAGCTGGGGGCCAGCTCGAATTTTACTTACGTAAAATTCTTCTAATTGGGGGAATACTATTACATAGTAAAAATTGAACCTTTCTTTTAACTTACCTCCTGTGATAGTTTAGGGTTTTTATTGCATTCTTTCGTCTCATTCCTGCACTGCAATTCGTTTTATCATTAAATAGATTAATTTATTTACTACATTAATTAGATTATTTCATTAATCTTGAGATTGATTTGTAGCTAGCTTCCAAAACAAATATTTCATCAAGTTTGACACTGGCGTTGACAGCTTAGAAGTATTATTTTCCCGTTGCCACAGATTATGTAGCGATTCGGTTTGTTGAGCTCGTTAGCTCAGCAATTTCATCTTTCCAATTATTTTTGTTTTGATTCTTAATTTGTTTAATTTGCTTTCAATTAATTCAGAGTACAAATATTATCCCTTTTAAATATTTATCTAAAATTCAATTAGATTGTAATAGTTTTTATTCTACGTGTCTATGGTCGTTTGGTCAAATGCAGTGACAGTGACAGTTGTTGATATAAAAGTACTGGTCAGCAGATTCCCGGTCTTTTTTCTTGGATTTTGCGTCGTGAAGTTCAGATCAACCTTTCCACCGCCCAACAGTGCCACCAGCTTCATAGATCAGTCCCCGAGACCGTTACTCAATTTCAAATCTTTTATTGTAAGTATTCTCGCATTTTGTGCGATTTTCCAATTTACTTTGAGTTCTTTGAGGTTGTGTTGTTTCGAAAACTAACTTTTGTGGTATTTCCCTCGTCCTCGCAGAATTCTTGGAGGTCACAGGAGACGGCGTGGCAGGCGTGATACAGCAGTCGACTCGGCGCTGAAATCCGTTATTCCAACCCCTTTTGAGGTAAATTTTTCATTTTTATTCTTGCTGGAGGGTAGATGAAAAGGTCTCGCCCTATTGTTACAAATTTAGGTTTTCCATTCCAAATTCACTTAATTTAATATTTCCCATAGCATTATTGAAGTAAATTCAGATTTGAAAAGCATTTATTTAAGATAATTTCCCCTCTTTTTGAATATTTTTAGTACTGGTTGTGACAAACCATAAAATAGGTCTTTTGTCACTTTCCAGGGGTTTTTTTTTTTTTTTTTGGTTTTGCTTTGATTGTATTACCTCATCTTCGGGTGCCTTCGGGATCTACGTTTGCGGAGAACCCCGGCCTGCCAAATCCGCTCCAGGGTCTCCGATTTCTCTCCGTCCCGAGGCATCTACCCCGGTAACCCGTATAGGGATCTTTACTCTTCCTTATAATACGGTGCTGCACCCAGCAGTGCCTGGCGCCCACACCTTCTTATTCATTTAATTTTGACATTACTTTAATTAACATTGTGATTGCTCCCTAAATCCTTTTATACGTATCGGCTCCGGTCTCACCCCAAAGTCTACCCACAACTCCCTTTGTGTTCTGCCATAGGCTAGACCGGCTCTCTTTTTCTAATATTGTTAAGTTAAGCTTTTTAATTAATTGTTTAAGTAATTTTGTAATTTAAATTTAAATTATCTATTTAACCCTTATCTTGGCGTTGTAACACGGGTAATACATCCAAATCAAAATAATCCTGAACGCAGATAAAACACTCTGAGAAATTTATTTTACGCTGAACGCATTCATAATATATCGTAACGTGAGAAAAAAAATGCTCTCTCGATCGGAACAAATACTGCTGTCAGTGGTTGACAAAATGGCGTCACGGAAGCACGTTGGCTTCGAGCGCGTGGTGAGTTTTTTTAATTTTTGACGGCTTTTATGAATGTTTGTGTTATTTTTCTTCTGCATTTTATAGAAGAACTACCACTTTTTGATGTTAGATATGTTCTAATGGTGTGTGTTGCTATTTGGCAATTAAATAACTGTCTAAATACCGATGTAACAAATATGATACATTGCCAAGACCGCGGAGTTTTGGTATTAAGTAGTGATGTAACATATACGTTACATTGCCAAGTACACAGGCTTTGTCGTTTTTTTAGAAAAAAGTTTTATTTTACGAGATAATTGATACATTGGTACCTTTTTGGTGGCGAATAATTTCATGCAATATATATTTTTATACTGTTTTGTTTGTTGCTTGCGGGTTTGACCGGTTTCTTGTCTTCTTTCATAGATTGGTAAAAATGCTTCGAGGTCTTCCAAAATACTTGCACTAATCCCTCCTGCGCATGCACAATCCGATTCTGATTCCGACAAGACCGATGCAGAGGAATTTATTTTTAACAATAATGAAGAAGAGTGCATAAGTTCTCCAGCTCCATCCATTGATTCATCACTTGAAAATCTTAGGATATTATCAGATTCAGAGAATGAAGAACATGTAGCTGCTGGTATAAATAGTTCTCTCGAGAGGCATGTACTCGAACAAAGCTTTCACACCGCTTCAACTCCTGCTGCATCGCCACTTTCCGCACAAAATCAACAAATGCCTTTGCTGAAACAGGTTCTTCTCACGAATTCTCCATTACCTTCACCAATAAACCCCATGAGCCCGACTAGTCCTGTTACTCCGTCCATTTCAACGCCAATTACAGCGCGGAAAAATACGAGATCTAGAAGAAGAATAATAGTTGCATCCCATAAACCACGCCGCTTGCAGAAGAAGAAGACAAAACCTGTGAATTTTAAATGGGCAAAAAACAAGAAGTTTTTACATAAAGTAATAGTGGACTGTTTTGAGAGAAATGATTTGCCCAAAGAAACTATTACTGCATCATCACCATTAGATTACTTTTCGCTGTTTATAACAAATGAAATTATTAAATACATCGTGGAACAAACAAATTTATATTCCACACAGTCTAAAGGTAAATCTATTAATGTTACCGTTGACGAAATGAAAGATTTTATAACAATTAAACTGCTTATGGGAATCATTAAATTGCCTGCTTACACCGATTACTGGAACAAGGACTTGAGAATACCCAATGTAGCAAATATAATGTCGCTAAAAAGGTACCAACAAATCCGAAGGTATCTTCATTTCGTCGACAACGATGAAGATGATGGGGATAGGTATTTTAAAATTAGACCACTTCTTGATATGGTTCGAGAAAATTTTTTAAAATACGAAGATGGACAGAAATTCAGCATAGATGAAATGATGATTCCTTACAAAGGTAAGAAAGCCGGAAGCCGGAAGCAATATATGAAAATGAAACCATCAAAATGGGGTTTCAAAATGTTTGCTCGGGCTGCCATTTCTGGCTACATTTGCGATTTTCTTATTTATGGCGGCGATGATACTTTCAGGCAGTGTATTTTTACTGATGCTGAACGGTCACTTGGATTGGGAGCAATGGTTGTGCTAGCTCTATGCAAAAGCATTCATAACAAACCAGGTTCCACGGTATTTTTTGATAATTTCTTTACATCATTTGAGTTGATGAAAATTTTGAGGGCTGACTATGGAATTCTAAGCTTGGGCACTATGCGATCTAATAGGCTGAGGGGGTGTGAAGAGCTGCTGTTGCCTGATAAATCGTTAAAGAAGAAGGGAAGAGGTAGTTTTTGCCAGGTTGTGTGTAATAAAAACAAAGTTTCAGTAACTAAATGGTTCGACAATAAAATTGTTCATGTCGCAAGCAGCTATGCTGACTCATATCCTGTCAACAAAATACGACGTTACTCCAAAGAAAAGAAACGTAAGATTGATGTGGACTGTCCCGAAGTTATAACTCATTACAACAGGCATATGGGTGGTGTAGACCTAGCAGATATGCTGGTCGCACTCTATAGGACTGATTTTCGAACACAAAGGTGGTATATGGCCATATTTTCACATTTAATAGACGTTTGTGTGAATAATGCTTGGATTTTGTCGCGCAAAAATAACCCCAATGATAAATTAAGACTGAAAACATTCAGACTAGAAGTTGCAAAAGAATTTGTCAAGAGGAATAGGGTTGTTCCCATAGATGAACAAATCGAGTGCAACCAGTTCATTAAAATCAAGAAACCTCAAACTGCCAGGCCCCCTGATGCTGTGAAGTATGACAATTTGGATCACTGGCCTATCTTCACATCTCGTGGAAGATGTAAATGTTGTAAAAATGGCCAGACAAATATAAAATGCACAAAATGTGATCAACGATTGTGTTTGGTTGAAAAAAGAAACTGTTTTTATGAATTCCATCATAACTAAACACCTTTCATATAAATACATTAAAGTTTTAATATTTATTATTATGTCATTTGATTATGCATGTTCAATGATAAATAACGAATAGTTTTTGGCTTAAGATCTTTGTTTATCTTTCAATAAAATTTATTTCCTTAGAAATTGACTTATTATTTCCCTGTTTCCTATAATTGGCAATGTCACACCCTTGTTACGTGTATAAGGTAATTAATATTGTTGTAAGCTTGGCAATGTAACACATTTGATACGTTCTGTTTCTTAAAAACCAAAAACAATATAATTTTTATTTTATTTTTTATAGCATATTAGGATCATATGTAAGTATTTTTTTTAAAAAAAAATCACGAAATCAAGGATTCACAGTCGTGCCAAGATAAGGGTTAATAAATTAGATATCTAAAGAACTATTTTTTTTATTATTTAACATTTGTGGCAGTGGCGTTTATTATTTTACATTTAAGTATTCGGTACAAATACTTCTTCTCTTCTCCCTTCTGATTTTGCATCTAGAGATTCTTATGCCCAAAACCTTGGTGTCTTAAAAGATATATTCGAGCAGGTTGAGCAAGCCTTGGTCACCGCCCATGGTCGTAGCGCCAAATATTATAATAAGGGTAGGCGACAGTTGGAATTTAAAGTAGGTGACACTGTGTGGAAGAAAAATTACCCGCAGAGTGACGCTTCGAAGTTCTTTATGGCCAAATTAGCTCCCAAGTACGAAAAATGTAAAGTGGCTCGAAAAGTTTCACACCTGGTGTATGAGTTGGAGGACGCAATTACGGGCAAGTCACTCGGTTCTTGGCACGTCAAGGATTTGAAGTCAAGCAGTAGTAGTACTGACATAACTTAATTATTGTATCATTTAATTCTTTGTTTTAGCGTCTTGCGCTTTTATTTTATTTTAGTTTAGGGTCGCTGTTATCGACGGACGTGTGGCCCGCAGATCATTCCTCGCTCGCCACACCGCCGCCGACGACACCTCTTCATTTCTGTCCGTCCTCTTTGTGGAGGGTATCTTTTAGTCAAGCTTCGGCTGTGCTTTCTCTTAGTGATAAGCTGGGGGCCAGCTCGAATTTTACTTACGTAAAATTCTTCTAATTGGGGGAATACTGTTACATAGTAAAAATGGAACCTTTCTTTTAACTTACCTCCTGCGATAGTTTAGGGTTTTTATTGCATTCTTTCGTCTCATTCCTGCACTGCAATTCGTTTTATCATTAAATAGATTAATTTATTTACTACATTAATTAGATTATTTCATTAATCTTGAGATTGATTTGTAGCTAGCTTCCAAAACAAATATTTCATCAAGTTTGACACTGGCGTTGACAGCTTAGAAGTATTATTTTCCCGTTGCCACAGATTATGTAGCGATTCGGTTTGTTGAGCTCGTTAGCTCAGCAATTTCATCTTTCCAATTATTTTTGTTTTGATTCTTAATTTGTTTAATTTGCTTCCAATTAATTCAGAGTACAAATATTATCCCTTTTAAATATTTATCTAAAATTCAATTAGATTGTAATAGTTTTTATTCTACGTGTCTATGGTCGTTTGGTCAAATGCAGTGACAGTGACAGTTGTTGATATAAAAGTACTGGTCAGCAGATTCCCGGTCTTTTTTCTTGGATTTTGCGTCGTGAAGTTCAGATCAACCTTTCCACCGCCCAACAGTGCCACCAGCTTCATAGATCAGTCCCCGAGACCGTTACTCAATTTCAAATCTTTTAATTGTAAGTATTCTCGCATTTTGTGCGATTTTCCAATTCACTTTGAGTTCGTTGAGGATGTGTTGTTTCGAAAACTAACTTTTTGTGGTATTTCCCTCGTCCTCGCAGAATTCTTGGAGGTCACAGGAGACGGCGTGGCAGGCGTGATACAGTAGTCGACTCGGCGCTGAAATCCGTCATTCCAACCCCTTTTGAGGTAAATTTTTCATTTTTATTCTTGCTGGAGGGTAGATGAAAAGGTCGCGCCCTATTCTTACAAATTTAGGTTTTCCATTCCAAATTCACTTTATTTAAAATTTCCCATAGCATTATCGAAGTAAATTCACATTTGAAAAGCCTTTATTTGAGATAATTTCCCCCTTTTTGAATATTTTTAGTACTGGTTGTGACAAACCATAAAATAGGTCTTTTGTCACTTTCCAGGGGTTTTTTTTTTTTGTTTTGCTTTGATTGTATTACCTCATCTTCGGGTGCCTTCGGGATCTACGTTTGCGGCGAACCCCGGCCTGCCAAATCCGCTCCAGGGTCTCCGATTTCTCTCCGTCCCGAGGCATCTACCCCGGTAACCCGTATAGGGATCTTTACTCTTCCTTATAATACGGTGCTGCACCCAGCAGTGCCTGGCGCCCACACCTTCATTTTTTATTTAATTTTTACATTACTCAAAGTTAACATTGTGATTGCTCCCTAAATCATTTCATACGTCTCGGCTCCGGTCTCACCCCAAAGTCTACCCACAACTCCCTTTGTTTTCTGCCATAGGCTAGACCGGCTCTTTTTTTTTTATTGTTAAGTTTAGCTATTTAATTAAATGTTTAAGTAATTTTGTAATTTAAATTTAAATTATCTATTTAATAAATCAGATATCAAAAGAACTATTTTTTTATTATTTAACAGTAGCGCCCGTACGTGAGGCCAGTAGATTTTGGGGAGTTTGTGTCTTTAGCTACAAACTGAGATCGGTCCCGGAAACCCCGTGTGGTTCTCGGGTTAGAATAAGGCCACCCCGGCACTTGCTCAGGGAGTCGTAGGAGGCGACTGAGAGCTCACCTGTTTTTGACAGTGTTCGACCTTAGGTCTGTTTTCTTTCTTTTAGGCCCTCAAGGCTTAAATGTTTTTTTTGTTTTTTTTTATTTTAAGCTCTTACTTTTCCGTAAGGCTTAATTTTCTTTTCCTTTTTAAGCCCTTACTTTTCCGTGAGGCTTAATTTTCTTTTTTCTTTTTTTAAGCCCTTACTTTTCCGTAAGGCTTAATTTCTTTTTCTTTTTTAAGCCCTTAGGGCGTTATTTAATTTTTCTTTTCCGCCCCTCAGGCATTTATTTAAAAAAAAAAACTTAATTTTCATTTAGGGAGCAAGTTTTTTTTAAATGTCTGTACTGTTGTTACTGTATTAAGACTGTTTTTGTCTGCGGTTTTTTATTTAAACGTCTGTACTGTTGTTCTTGTATTAAGACTGTTTTTGTCTGCGGAGATTTTTTTTAAACATCTGTACTGTTGTTATTGTATTAAGACTGTTCTTGTCTGTATTGTGAGGGACTTGAGCCGACTTTTTTTGAGTTTTAAATTTTAATTCATACTTATCAATTTGAAATGGAGCATCCAATTAATTTTAATCTTTTGAATAAGGACGAGTTAATTTATGAGGTAGAAATTCGTGGAGAAGTACCTGAGACCACTGCTGAGGCACTTAAAAAACAAATTCGTGTCCTGGGAAAGGAAATACCCTCCGATGATATTGACACTACGTCGCGCGCCCCGGACGCGGAATTAGCGTTTGTCACCACCAGCCTCTCAAATATTGACGTCCTTATGACTGCTTCATCTAATCTTAAGAAATTTAACCGGGTCAAAGCTTTGGCTTGTCACCTATACCATCGTTTGTCGCGAATTGATGTGAAGCCAGACATCAAGGATCAACTGTCGACTCTGGAAGCGAGAGTTAATTCCCTCCTTTCTAGGCTCGAGAGGATGACCTTCAGCTTCCACAGTACCTTTAGTTCGGTCGACGAGGCTCCTGCTACCACCCCTGCCACCGCTCCATTGTGTTCGCCATCTCCAGTTCTGGTTTCGTGCAGTAGTGAGAAGTCCGTTAGAAACTTGAACCATCGTTTTGACGGTCACTCGTGCATTCGCACTTACCTACAGACACTGGAGGAGCTCGCACACTCCAGGGAGATCAGCGAGGCGACTTTGTTTAGGTCAGCTTATGAACTTTTTACAGGTATTGCTTTGGTGTGGTACCGCAGTGTTAGAGATACCGTCTGCGATTGGTCTTCGCTAAGGCGTCTCCTGATCGAGGAATTTTCTCCCCCCGATTTCGATAGGCGTCTAATGGACGAGATCCGGAAGCGTACTCAAGGCCCTACCGAACCAGCTTTCATCTATATCGCTATAATGGAGAATTATTTTAGTAGGTTGTCCTATTCAGTCAGTGAGTCTGAAAGACTTCACATTATTAGGTTTAATATGAGGCCTAATTATATTTCGGCGTTGGCTCTGCACTCTATAGACAATATTTCTCAATTAAAACACAAATGCAAACTGTTAGAACATAGTCTTGTTTACGCTGGTGATTTTAAAGAACCCCCTAAGCCTAATGACGCCACGCTCGCGAGTGACTTGTCCTATGTTGCGCCAAAGACTCGACTCAAGCTAGAGGAGGTGAAACAGGTAGATAATAACTACTGTAAAAGGTGTCGCAGAGAGGGTCACACACTTAGCGGGTGTAATTCCAAAGAAGTTGTATGCTTCAAATGCGGCAAAAAGGGAGCGTACGCCAACAATTGCTCTAATTGTCTGCCTAGTTCTAGTAAGTCTCAAAAGTCCGACTCTCCACAGTCAAAAAACTTGTAGGGCTGAACCGGTGTAATTTTTTTGACCAAAACGATTGGCGTAATAATTTAAAACAAGATTGTGATTCTAGTCATAAAGTTGCTTCGGTTCATTATTTAACTCATGGGGACGAGCGTCCTCATTTAACGGTTTCCATTTGTGGTTCTAAATATTTCGGTTTACTGGATTCTGGATCCGCGATTTCTATTTTAGGTTCCGATGCGGGTTCGCATTTTCTCCGAGCAGGACACACGTTACACAGTGACAATAATATCAAGAATATTGCCACTGCTAACGATTCTGTGGCTTCTGTCTCGGGTTATATTTCTTTGGTGGTAACCTTAAAGGAAACCACAAAAGTAATAAAATTTCACGTCGTTCCCGACATTTCCACTCCAATTATTTTCGGAGTTAATTTTTGGAAGGCTTTCAATTTGGCCCCAAGCATTTTTAATGATCTTCCTTTTGAAGTTTTTCCTTCTGATAAATTTTCTGTCTCTGAAGTTCGTAGACTTCACGCATTTGTTGAGCTAGACCCTGATCAGACTCTCCAGGCCAATGAGATTATTGAGCGTTTTAAAAAAGTTTCTTTTGAAAATAAAGGACTCGGTAGAACTCCGTTGATTAGTCACAAAATTGATACAGGCGATGTCGCACCTATCAAGCAGCGGTACTACCCGATGTCCCCAGCTAGGCTAAAGGAACTTAATCGTCAGCTCGATGAGATGCTTTCTTTAGACGTGGTCGAGCCCAGCAACAGCGCCTGGAATAACCCAACCCTAATGGCCCCTAAGGCAAATGGGGAGCTGCGCTTTTGCCTGGACAGCCGGAAACTGAACGCAGTCAGCAAACCGGATGCGTATCCACTCCCTTATATTTCTCGCATTCTAGATCGACTACGCGACGCTCGATACCTGTCCTCGATTGATTTAAAATCTGCTTTTTGGCAAATTCCTCTTGATTCCGTAGAATCGCGAGAAAAAACTGCTTTTACTGTCCCTGGCCGAGGTCTGTATCATTTCAAAGTAATGTGCTTCGGTCTTACCGGCGCTCCAGCTACTCAGCAACGGTTGATGGACAGGTTGTTCGGCCCTGAGTTCGACTGTAAAGTCTTTGTTTACCTGGACGATATTATTATTACGTCCGCAACTTTTTCAGAGCATATTTCTCTCCTTAAAAGAGTTCTTGAAAAATTAGATAAGGCAAACTTGTCAATCAACCTAAAAAAGTCTAGTTTTTTCCGTCGTGATTTAAAATATTTGGGTTACATTGTAGATGAAATGGGTCTTCACACAGATCCCTCCAAGGTCGAGGCCATTGTTGATTATCCGACTCCTACGAACCGTAAGGAAGTCAAAATGTTTTTAGGAACTGCCTCTTATTATCGTAGGTTCATCAAAAATTTCAGTTCTATCGCAGCTCCTCTTAATGCGCTTACGAGCACAAGTAAGAAAGCCCCACCGTTCAGTTGGACCCCGGAAGCAGAACAGGCATTCAATGAGTTGAAGTCTGCTCTTGTTTCAGCTCCCGTCTTAGCTTGTCCTGATTTTTCTCAACCTTTTGCAGTTCATTGTGATGCATCCAGTTACGGGATAGCAGGCACACTGACTCAAACGTTGGATGGGGAAGAACACCCTATAGCTTTCGCAAGCCGGTCCTTGAATTCCGCTGAACGGAACTACTCCGCTACAGAGCGCGAAGCCCTGGCCGTCGTTTTCGCGGTCGAGCATTTTCGTCCTTACCTTGAAGGAGGTCCTGTGTTTAAGGTTATTACCGATCACTCCAGTTTGAAGTGGTTTTTCAATTTGTCAAACCCTACGGGTAGGCTAGCTCGTTGGGGTTGTCGTTTATCTCCTTATAGTTTCACCATCGAACATCGTCGTGGCAAAGACAATGTCGTGCCTGATGCTTTATCACGTGCGGTACCCGTACTGGAGATTCGTCCATTGGAAAACGATACCTGGTACAACAGCTTACTCGATAAGTGCACCAAACACCCACGTTCTTTTCCTAATTTCGTGATAAAGGACAACAAGCTTTATCGTTACTCTAAAAATCGCTACGGAGTATCCAGCGAGTACGATTGGAAAGAAGTAGTCCCTGTCAGCCGTAGGGAGGAGTTGTTGAAGTCCTACCACAGTGGCGAATTGTCTCCGCACTTTGGAATTTTCAAAACCTATAAGCGGTTATCATTACGTTATTTTTGGCCAAAGATGTATGGAGACGTGGTTAAACACGTTGGGAATTGCGACGTCTGCGCCGCTTACAAACACTCTCAGCAACCCACCCCTGGTCTGCTAGGTGATCCTAAAGTTTGTTCCAAACCTTTCGAATGCATCAGTATCGATTTAGTCGGCCCTTTGCCTCGTTCTAAAGCAGGCTACACCTTTTTGTTGGTTGTGGTGTGTTGCTTCACCAAATATTGTCTGTTGTTTCCCCTAAGACGTGCCGTGGGTAAAACCATAGCGCAAAAGTTGGAAGATGGCGTGTTTCTCATTCATGGCATACCTCGCACAGTGATTGCTGATAACGGAACGCAATTCACTGGGCGGGAAGTGCAAGAACTCTTGAAGAAATACAAAATTCCCCAAATTCATCTTACGCCGCGCTATTGCCCCGCGGTTAACACCGTTGAGCGTTACAACCGTACAGTTATGACTGCTGTGTCCATACTCGTCGAAAAGGACCACAGATCATGGGATTGCAACTTGCCGAAAATTCAGTTTGCTATGAACACCGCCACTAGCGAAGCCACTCGTTTTACTCCATTTTTTTTGGTTCACGGGCGAGAAGCTGTCAGCTCGGGTGAAGTATTCGGTACAAATACTTCTTCTCTTCTCCCTTCTGATTTTGCATCTAGAGATTCTTATGCCCAAAACCTTGGTGTCTTAAAAGATATATTCGAGCAGGTTGAGCAAGCCTTGGTCACCGCCCATGGTCGTAGCGCCAAATATTATAATAAGGGTAGGCGACAGTTGGAATTTAAAGTAGGTGACACTGTGTGGAAGAAAAATTACCCGCAGAGTGACGCTTCGAAGTTCTTTATGGCCAAATTAGCTCCCAAGTACGAAAAATGTAAAGTGGCTCGAAAAGTTTCACACCTGGTGTATGAGTTGGAGGACGCAATTACGGGCAAGTCACTCGGTTCTTGGCACGTCAAGGATTTGAAGTCAAGCAGTAGTAGTACTGACATAACTTAATTATTGTATCATTTAATTCTTTGTTTTAGCGTCTTGCGCTTTTATTTTATTTTAGTTTAGGGTCGCTGTTATCGACGGACGTGTGGCCCGCAGATCATTCCTCGCTCGCCACACCGCCGCCGACGACACCTCTTCATTTCTGTCCGTCCTCTTTGTGGAGGGTATCTTTTAGTCAAGCTTCGGCTGTGCTTTCTCTTAGTGATAAGCTGGGGGCCAGCTCGAATTTTACTTACGTAAAATTCTTCTAATTGGGGGAATACTGTTACATAGTAAAAATGGAACCTTTCTTTTAACTTACCTCCTGCGATAGTTTAGGGTTTTTATTGCATTCTTTCGTCTCATTCCTGCACTGCAATTCGTTTTATCATTAAATAGATTAATTTATTTACTACATTAATTAGATTATTTCATTAATCTTGAGATTGATTTGTAGCTAGCTTCCAAAACAAATATTTCATCAAGTTTGACACTGGCGTTGACAGCTTAGAAGTATTATTTTCCCGTTGCCACAGATTATGTAGCGATTCGGTTTGTTGAGCTCGTTAGCTCAGCAATTTCATCTTTCCAATTATTTTTGTTTTGATTCTTAATTTGTTTAATTTGCTTCCAATTAATTCAGAGTACAAATATTATCCCTTTTAAATATTTATCTAAAATTCAATTAGATTGTAATAGTTTTTATTCTACGTGTCTATGGTCGTTTGGTCAAATGCAGTGACAGTGACAGTTGTTGATATAAAAGTACTGGTCAGCAGATTCCCGGTCTTTTTTCTTGGATTTTGCGTCGTGAAGTTCAGATCAACCTTTCCACCGCCCAACAGTGCCACCAGCTTCATAGATCAGTCCCCGAGACCGTTACTCAATTTCAAATCTTTTAATTGTAAGTATTCTCGCATTTTGTGCGATTTTCCAATTCACTTTGAGTTCGTTGAGGATGTGTTGTTTCGAAAACTAACTTTTTGTGGTATTTCCCTCGTCCTCGCAGAATTCTTGGAGGTCACAGGAGACGGCGTGGCAGGCGTGATACAGTAGTCGACTCGGCGCTGAAATCCGTCATTCCAACCCCTTTTGAGGTAAATTTTTCATTTTTATTCTTGCTGGAGGGTAGATGAAAAGGTCGCGCCCTATTCTTACAAATTTAGGTTTTCCATTCCAAATTCACTTTATTTAAAATTTCCCATAGCATTATCGAAGTAAATTCACATTTGAAAAGCCTTTATTTGAGATAATTTCCCCCTTTTTGAATATTTTTAGTACTGGTTGTGACAAACCATAAAATAGGTCTTTTGTCACAACCAGTACTAAAAATATTCAAAAAGGGGGAAATTATCTCAAATAAAGGCTTTTCAAATGTGAATTTACTTCGATAATGCTATGGGAAATTTTAAATAAAGTGAATTTGGAATGGAAAACCTAAATTTGTAAGAATAGGGCGCGACCTTTTCATCTACCCTCCAGCAAGAATAAAAATGAAAAATTTACCTCAAAAGGGGTTGGAATGACGGATTTCAGCGCCGAGTCGACTACTGTATCACGCCTGCCACGCCGTCTCCTGTGACCTCCAAGAATTCTGCGAGGACGAGGGAAATACCACAAAAAGTTAGTTTTCGAAACAACACATCCTCAACGAACTCAAAGTGAATTGGAAAATCGCACAAAATGCGAGAATACTTACAATTAAAAGATTTGAAATTGAGTAACGGTCTCGGGGACTGATCTATGAAGCTGGTGGCACTGTTGGGCGGTGGAAAGGTTGATCTGAACTTCACGACGCAAAATCCAAGAAAAAAGACCGGGAATCTGCTGACCAGTACTTTTATATCAACAACTGTCACTGTCACTGCATTTGACCAAACGACCATAGACACGTAGAATAAAAACTATTACAATCTAATTGAATTTTAGATAAATATTTAAAAGGGATAATATTTGTACTCTGAATTAATTGGAAGCAAATTAAACAAATTAAGAATCAAAACAAAAATAATTGGAAAGATGAAATTGCTGAGCTAACGAGCTCAACAAACCGAATCGCTACATAATCTGTGGCAACGGGAAAATAATACTTCTAAGCTGTCAACGCCAGTGTCAAACTTGATGAAATATTTGTTTTGGAAGCTAGCTACAAATCAATCTCAAGATTAATGAAATAATCTAATTAATGTAGTAAATAAATTAATCTATTTAATGATAAAACGAATTGCAGTGCAGGAATGAGACGAAAGAATGCAATAAAAACCCTAAACTATCGCAGGAGGTAAGTTAAAAGAAAGGTTCCATTTTTACTATGTAACAGTATTCCCCCAATTAGACTAAATCCTTTTATACGTATCGGCTCCGGTCTCACCCCAAAGTCTACCCACAACTCCCTTTGTGTTCTGCCATAGGCTAGACCGGCTCTCTTTTTCTAATATTGTTAAGTTAAGCTTTTTAATTAATTGTTTAAGTAATTTTGTAATTTAAATTTAAATTATCTATTTAATAAATTAGATATCTAAAGAACTATTTTTTTTATTATTTAACAGTGGCGCCCGTACGTGAGGCCAGTAGATTTTGGGGAGTTTGTGTCTTTAGCTACAAACTGAGATCGGTCCCGGAAACCCCGTGTGGTTCTCGGGTTAGAATAAGGCCACCCCGGCACTTGCTCAGGGAGTCGTAGGAGGCGACTGAGAGCTCACCTGTTTTTAACAGCGTGCGACCTTAGGTCTGTTTTATTTCTTTTAGGCCCTCAAGGCTTATTATTTTTTATTTTTTTTGTTTTTTTAAGCCCTTACTTTTCCGTAAGGCTTCATTTTCTTTTTTTCTTTTTTAAGCCCTTACTTTTCCGTAAGGCTTAATTTCTTTTACTTTTTTAAGCCCTTAGGGCGTTATTTATTTTTTCTTTCCGCCCCTCAGGCATTTATTAAAAAAAAAAAATTTAATTTTCATTTAGGGAGCAAGCTTTTTTTAAACATTTGTATTGGGGGAATACTGTTACATAGTAAAAATTGAACCTTTCTTTTAACTTACCTCCTGTGATAGTTTAGGGTTTTTATTGCATTCTTTCGTCTCATTCCTGCACTGCAATTCGTTTTATCATTAAATAGATTAATTTATTTACTACATTAATTAGATTATTTCATTAATCTTGAGATTGATTTGTAGCTAGCTTCCAAAACAAATATTTCATCAAGTTTGACACTGGCGTTGACAGCTTAGAAGTATTATTTTCCCGTTACGCTACCCGTTCCCGCCACTGTTAAATAATAAAAAATAGTTCTTTTGATATCTGATTTATTAAATAGATAATTTAAATTTATATCACCAAATTACTTAAACAATTAATTAAATAGCTACACTTAACAATATTAAAAAAAGAGAGCCGGTCTAGCCTATGGCAGAACACAAAGGGAGTTGTGGGTAGACTTTGGGGTGAGACCGGAGCCGATACGTATAAAAGGATTTAGGGAGCAATCACAATGTTAATTAAAGTAATGTCAAAATTAAATGAATAAGAAGGTGTGGGCGCCAGGCACTGCTGGGTGCAGCACCGTATTATAAGGAAGAGTAAAGATCCCTATACGGGTTACCGGGGTAGATGCCTCGGGACGGAGAGAAATCGGAGACCCTGGAGCGGATTTGGCAGGCCGGGGTTCTCCGCAAACGTAGATCCCGAAGGCACCCGAAGATGAGGTAATACAATCAAAGCAAAACCAAAAAAAAAAACCCCTGGAAAGTGACAAAAGACCTATTTTATGGTTTGTCACACCCAGTACTAAAAATATTCATAAAGAGGGGAAAGTTATCTTAAATAAATGCTTTTCAAATCTGAATTTACTTCAATAATGCTATGGGAAATATTAAATTAAGTGAATTTGGAATGGAAAACCTAAATTTGTAACAATAGGGCGCGACCTTTTCATCTACCCTCCAGCAAGAATAAAAATGAAAAATTTACCTCAAAAGGGGTTGGAATGACGGATTTCAGCGCCGAGTCGACTGCTGTATCACGCCTGCCACGCCGTCTCCCGTGACCTCCAAGAATTCTGCGAGGACGAGGGAAATACCACAAAAAGTTAGTTTTCGAAACAACACAACCTCAACGAACTCAAAGTGAATTGGAAAATCGCACAAAATGCGAGAATACTTACAATCGAAAGATAAATCCGAAATTGAGTAACGGTCTCGGAGACTGATCTCTGAGGCTGGTGACACTGTTGGCGGTGGAAAGGTTGATGTGAACTTCACGACGCAAAATCCAAGAAAAAAGGCCCGGAATCTGCTGACCAGTACTTTTATATCAACAACTGTCACTGTCACTGCATTTGACCAAACGACCATAGACACGTAGAATAAAAACTATTACAATCTAATTGAATTTTAGATAAATATTTAAAAGGGATAATATTTGTACTCTTTTTTAATAAATGCCTGAGGGGCGGAAAGAAAAAATAAATAACGCCCTAAGGGCTTAAAAAAGTAAAAGAAATTAAGCCTTACGGAAAAGTAAGGGCTTAAAAAAAGAAAAAAAGAAAATGAAGCCTTACGGAAAAGTAAGGGCTTAAAAAAACAAAAAAAAATAAAATAATAATAAGCCTTGAGGGCCTAAAAGAAATAAAACAGACCTAAGGTCGCACGCTGTTAAAAACAGGTGAGCTCTCAGTCGCCTCCTACGACTCCCAGAGCAAGTGCCGGGGTGGCCTTATTCTAACCCGAGAACCACACGGGGTGTTCGGGACCGATCTCAGTTTGCAGCGAAAGACACAAACTCCCCAAAATCTACCTGCCTCACGTACGGGCGCTACTGTTAAATAATAAAAAAATAGTTCTTTTGATATCTGGATCTGGATTCTGTTTGAAATAATTTTAGCGTTTTCACCTACTTTAGACACTGAATATTTCCCGTTGTAAAGCTCAGTTTGAAATGTTTTAGTTTGTCGTTTCTGTTCAAATCGATCATCTTTTAGCATACTTTTCGATCACATTAGCTCACCGAATTGGTTCTGCGCACGCTTCGCTGTTGAAGTAGGTACTCTTTTGCGATATTTTAAAAAATATATCCCATACAAAGTTTGTCGAAATATCCATTTTTTCTGTCACCGTGTAATAAGAAATCTTTTACGATATTTTAAAAGATACATCCCATACAAAGCTAGTCAAATTTTACACTTTTTCGGTCACCGTGAAATATTTTGTCTTGATATTAACCGACTTTATATTGACCGTCGCGTGGAGCCCGTTGAGTAGACACCTTTGTTGTGTAGATCGGACCTGTTGCACTGCAAAAACATCGCAAAATGAATTCTGTTTGCAATAATTTTAGCGTTTTCACCTACTTTAGACACTGAATATTTCTCGTTGTAAAGCTCAGTTTGAAATGTTTTAGTTTGTCGTTTCTGTTCAAATCGATCATCTTTTAGCATACTTTTCGATCACATTAGCTCCCCGAAGTGGTTCTGCGCAAGCTTCGCTGTTGAAGAAGGTACTCTTTTGCGATATTTTAAAAATATATCCCATACAAAGTTTGTCGAATTTTTCATGTTTTCTGTCACCGTGAAATATTTTGTCTTGATATTAACCGACTTTATATTGACCGTCACGTCGAGCCCGTTGCATAGACATCTCTTTTGTGTAGATCGGACCTGTTGCACTTCAAAAACATCGCAATATGGATTCTGTTTGCAATAATTTTAGCGTTTTCACCTACTTAAGACACTGAATGTCTGTCGTTTTAAAGCTCAGTTTGAAATGTTTTAGTTTGTCGTTTCTGTTCAAATCGATCATCTTTTAGCATACTTTTCGATCACATTAGCTTACCGAAGTGATTTTGCGCACGCTTCGCTGTTGAAGTAACAACTCTTTTACGATATTTTAAAAGATACATCCCATACAAAGCTAGTCAAATTTTACACTTTTTCGGTCACCGTGAAATATTTTGTCTTGATATTAACCGACTTTATATTGACCGTCGCGTCGAGCCCATTGCGTAGACAACTGGTTTGTGTACATCGGACCTGTTGCACTTCAAAAACATTTCAATATGGATTCTGTTTGAAATAATTTTAGCGTTTTCACCTACTTTAGACACTGAATATTTCCCGTTGTAAAGCTCAGTTTAAAATGTTTTAGTTTGTCGTTTCTGTTCAAATCGATCATCTTTTAGCATACTTTTCGATCACATTAGCTCACCGAAGTGGTTCTGCGCACGCTTCGCTGTTGAAGTAGGTACTCTTTTGCGATATTTTAAAAAATATATCCCATACAAAGTTTGTCGAATTATTCATTTTTTCTGTCACCGTGTAATAAGAAATCTTTTACGATATTTTAAAAGATACATCCCATACAAAGCTAGTCAAATTTTACACTTTTTCGGTCACCGTGAAATATTTTGTCTTGATATTAACCGACTTTATATTGACCGTCGCGTGGAGCCCGTTGAGTAGACACCTTTGTTGTGTAGATCGGACCTGTTGCACTGCAAAAACATCGCAAAATGAATTCTGTTTGCAATAATTTTAGCGTTTTCACCTACTTTAGACACTGAATATTTGTCGTTTTAAAGCTCAGTTTAAAATGTTTTAGTTTGTCGTTTCTGTTCAAATTGATCATCTTTTAGCATTATTTTCGATCACATTAGCTTACCGAAGTGGTTCTGCGCACGCTTCGCTGTTGAAGTAGGTACTCTTTAGCGATATTTTAAAAAATATATCCCATACAAAGTTTGTCGAATTTTTCATTTTTTCTGTCACCGTGAAATATTATGTCTTGAAATTAACCGACTTTATATTGACCGTCACGTCGGGCTCGTTGCGATGATACCTCGCTTGTGTAGATCGGACCTGTGGCACTTCAAAAACTTCGCAATATGGATTCTGTTTGCAAAAATTTTAGCGTTTTCACCTACTTTAGACACTGAATATTTGTCGTTTTAAAGCTCAGTTTGAAATGTTTTAGCTTGTCGTATCTGTTCAAATCGATCATCGTTTAGCATACTTTTCGATCACATTAGCTCACCGAAGTGGTTCTGCGCACGCTTCGCTGTTGAAGTAGGTACTCTTTTGCAATATTTTAAAAAATATATCCCATACAAAGTTTGTCGAATTTTTCATGTTTTCTGTCACCGTGAAATATTTTGTCTTGATATTAACCGACTTTATATTGACCGTCACGTCGAGCCCGTTGCGATGATACCTCGTTTCTGTAAATTGGACCTGGAGCATTTCAAAAACATCGCAATATGGATTCTGTTTGCAAAAATTTAAGCGTTTTCACCTACTTTAGACACTGAATATTTGTCGTTTTAAAGCTCAGTTTCAAATGTTTTAGTTTGTCGTTTCTGTTTAAATCGATCATCGTTTAGCATACTTTTCGATCCTATTAGCTCAATGGAGTAGTTCTGCGCACGTTCCGCTGTTGAAGATGTTACTCTCCTTTGTTATTTTAAAAGATACATTTCATACAAAGTTAGTCAAATTTTACACTTTTTCGGTCACCGTGAAATATTTTGTCTTGATATTAACCGACTTTATATTGACCGTCACGTCGAGCCCCATGCGATGATACCTCGTTTCTATAAATCGGACCTGTTGCACTTCAAAAACATCGCAATATGGATTCTGTTTGCAATAATTTTAGCGTTTTCACCTACTTTAGACACTGAATATTTCTCGTTGTAAAGCTCAGTTTGTAATGTTTTAGTTTGTCGTTTCTGTTCAAATCGATCATCTTTTAGCATACTTTTCGATCACATTAGCTTACCGAAGTGATTTTTCGCACGCTTCGCTGTTGAAGAAACAACTCTTTTACGATATTTTAAAAGATACATCCCATACAAAGCTAGTCAAATTTTACACTTTTTCGGTCACCGTGAAATATTTTGTCTTGATATTAACCGACTTTATATTGACCGTCACGTCGAGCCCGTTGCATAGACATCTCTTTTGTGTAGATCGGACCTGTTGCACTTCAAAAACATCGCAATATGGATTCTGTTTGCAATAATTTTAGCGTTTTCACCTACTTAAGACACTGAATGTCTGTCGTTTTAAAGCTCAGTTTGAAATGTTTTAGTTTGTCGTTTCTGTTCAAATCGATCATCTTTTAGCATACTTTTCGATCACATTAGCTTACCGAAGTGATTTTGCGCACGCTTCGCTGTTGAAGAAACAACTCTTTTACGATATTTTAAAAGATACATCCCATACAAAGCTAGTCAAATTTTACACTTTTTCGGTCACCGTGAAATATTTTGTCTTGATATTAACCGACTTTATATTGACCGTCGCGTCGAGCCCATTGCGTAGACAACTGGTTTGTGTACATCGGACCTGTTGCACTTCAAAAACATTTCAATATGGATTCTGTTTGAAAT
This sequence comes from Pyrausta purpuralis, assembly GCA_963924145.1. NCBI lineage: Eukaryota > Metazoa > Arthropoda > Insecta > Lepidoptera > Crambidae > Pyrausta > Pyrausta purpuralis. The sequence goes on from OZ001668.1 coordinate 8,418,099, forward strand.
AATTTTAGCGTTTTCACCTACTTTAGACACTGAATATTTTCCGTTGTAAAGCTCAGTTTGAAATGTTTTAGTTTGTCGTTTCTGTTCAAATCGATCATCTTTTAGCATACTTTTCGATCACATTAGCTCACTGAAGTGGTTCTGCGCACGCTTCGCTGTTGAAGTAGGTACTTTTTTGCGATATTTTAAAAAATATATCCCATACAAAGTTTGTCGAATTGTTCATTTTTTCTGTCACCGTGAAATATTTTGTCTTGATATTAACCGACTTTATATTGACCGTCACGTCGAGCCCCATGCGATGATACCTCGTTTCTATAAATCGGACCTGTTGCACTTCAAAAACATCGCAATATGGATTCTGTTTGCAATAATTTTAGCGTTTTCACCTACTTTAGACACTGAATATTTCTCGTTGTAAAGCTCAGTTTGGAATGTTTTAGTTTGTCGTTTCTGTTCAAATCGATCATCTTTTAGCATACTTTTCGATCACATTAGCTCACCGAAGTGGTTTTGCGCACGCTTCGCTGTTGAAGTAAGAACTCTTTTACGATATTTTAAAAGATACATCCCATACAAAGCTAGTCAAATTTAACACTTTTTTGGTCACCGTGAAATATTTTGTCTTGATATTAACCGACTTTATATTGACCGTCGCGTCGAGCCCGTTGCGTAGACAACTGGTTTGTGTACAACGGACCTGTTGCACTTCAAAAACATCTCAATATGGATTCTGTTTAGAATAATTTTAGCGTTTTCACCTACTTTATACACTGAATGTTTGTCGTTTTAAAGCTCAGTTTGAAATGTTTTAGTTTGTCGTTTCTGTTCAAATCGATCATCTTTTAGCATACTTTTCGATTACATTAGCTCACCGAAGTGGTTTTGCGTACGCTTCGCTGTTGTAATAAGAACTCTTTTACGATATTTTAAAAGATACATCCCATACAAAGCTAGTCAAATTTTACACTTTTTCGATCACCGTGAAATATTTTGTCTTGATATTAACCGACTTTATATTGACCGTCGCGTCGAGCCCGTTGCGTAGACACCTTGGTTGTGTAGATCGGACCTGTTGCACTGCAAAAACATTTCAATATGGATTCTGTTTGAAATAATTTTAGCGTTTTCACCTACTTTAGACACTGAATATTTCCCGTTGTAAAGCTCAGTTTGAAATGTTTTAGTTTGTCGTTTCTGTTCAAATCGATCATCTTTTAGCATACTTTTCGATCACATTAGCTCACCGAATTGGTTCTGCGCACGCTTCGCTGTTGAAGTAGGTACTCTTTTGCGATATTTTAAAAAATATATCCCATACAAAGTTTGTCGAATTATCCATTTTTTCTGTCACCGTGTAATAAGAAATCTTTTACGATATTTTAAAAGATACATCCCATACAAAGCTAGTCAAATTTTACACTTTTTCGGTCACCGTGAAATATTTTGTCTTGATATTAACCGACTTTATATTGACCGTCGCGTGGAGCCCGTTGAGTAGACACCTTTGTTGTGTAGATCGGACCTGTTGCACTGCAAAAACATCGCAAAATGAATTCTGTTTGCAATAATTTTAGCGTTTTCACCTACTTTAGGCACTGAATATTTCTCGTTGTAAAGCTCAGTTTGAAATGTTTTAGTTTGTCGTTTCTGTTCAAATCGATCATCTTTTAGCATACTTTTCGATCACATTAGCTCACCGAAGTGGTTTTGCGCACGCTTCGCTGTTGAAGTAAGAACTCTTTTACGATATTTTAAAAGATACATCCCATACAAAGCTAGTCAAATTTTACACTTTTTCGGTCACCGTGAAATATTTTGTCTTGATATTAACCGACTTTATATTGACCGTCGCGTCGAGCCCGTTGCGTAGACAACTGGTTTGTGTACATCGGACCTGTTGCACTTCAAAAACATCTCAATATGGATTCTGTTTAGAATAATTTTAGCGTTTTCACCTACTTTATACACTGAATGTTTGTCGTTTTAAAGCTCAGTTTGAAATGTTTTAGTTTGTCGTTTCTGTTCAAATCGATCATCTTTTAGCATACTTTTCGATCACATTAGCTTACCGAAGTGGTTTTGCGCACGCTTCGCTGTTGAAGTAGGTACTCTTATGCGATATTTTAAAAAATATATCCCATACAAAGTTTGTCCAATTATTCATTTTTTCTGTCACCGTGTAATAAGAACTCTTTTACGATATTTTTAAAGATACATCCCATACAAAGCTAGTCAAATTTTACACTTTTTCGGTCACCTTGAAATATTTTGTCTTGATATTAACCGACTTTATATTGACCGTCGCGTGGAGCCCGTTGCGTAGACACCTTGGTTGTGTAGATCGGACCTGTTGCACTGCAAAAACATCGCAAAATGAATTCTGTTTGCAATAATTTTAGCGTTTTCACCTACTTTAGACACTGAATATTTGTCGTTTTAAAGCTCAGTTTAAAATGTTTTAGTTTGTCGTTTCTGTTCAAATCGATTATCTTTTAGCATTATTTCCGATCACATTAGCTTACCGAAGTGGTTCTGCGCACGCTTCGCTGTTGAAGAAGGTACTCTTTTGCGATATTTTAAAAAATATATCCCATACAAAGCTAGTCAAATTTTACACTTTTTCGGTCACCGTGAAATATTTTGTCTTGATATTAACCGACTTTATATTGACCGTCGCGTCGAGCCCGTTGCGTAGACAACTGGTTTGTGTACATCGGACCTGTTGCACTTCAAAAACATCTCAATATGGATTCTGTTTAGAATAATTTTAGCGTTTTCACCTACATTAGACACTGAATATTTCTCGTTGTAAAGCTCAGTTTGAAATGTTTTAGTTTGTCGTTTCTGTTCAAATCGATCATCTTTTAGCATACTTTTCGATCACATTAGCTCACCGAAGTGGTTCTGCGCACGCTTCGCTGTTGAAGTAGGTACTCTTTTGCGATATTTTAAAAAATATATCCCATACAAAGTTTGTCGAATTGTTCATTTTTTCTGTCACCGTGAAATATTTTGTCTTGATATTAACCGACTTTATATTGACCGTCACGTCGAGCCCGTTGCGATGATACCTCGTTTCTATAAATCGGACCTGTTGCACTTCAAAAACATCGCAATATGGATTCTGTTTGCAATAATTTTAGCGTTTTCACCTACTTTAGACACTGAATATTTCTCGTTGTAAAGCTCAGTTTGAAATGTTTTAGTTTGTCGTTTCTGTTCAAATCGATCATCTTTTAGCATACTTTTCGATCACATTAGCTCACCGAAGTGGTTCTGCGCACGCTTCGCTGTTGAAGTAAGAACTCTTTAACGATATTTTAAAAGATACATCCCTTTCAAAGCTAGTCAAATTTTACACTTTTTCGGTCACCGTGAAATATTTTGTCTTGATATTAACCGACTTTATATTGACCGTCGCGTCGAGCCCGTTGCGTAGACAACTGGTTTGTGTACATCGGACCTGTTGCACTTCAAAAACATCTCAATATGGATTCTGTTTAGAATAATTTTAGCGTGTTCACCTACATTAGACACTGAATATTTCTCGTTGTAAAGCTCAGTTTGAAATGTTTTAGTTTGTCGTTTCTGTTCAAATCGATCATCTTTTAGCATACTTTTCGATCACATTAGCTTACCAAAGTGGTTCTGCGCACGCTTCGCTGTTCTTATAGGTACTCTTTTGCGATATTTTAAAAAATATATCCCATACAAAGCTAGTCAAATTTTACACTTTTTCGGTCACCGTGAAATATTTTGTCTTGATATTAACCGACTTTATATTGACCGTCGCGTCGAGCCCGTTGCGTAGACAACTGGTTTGTGTACATCGGACCTGTTGCACTTCAAAAACATCTCAATATGGATTCTGTTTAGAATAATTTTAGCGTTTTCACCTACATTAGACACTGAATATTTCTCGTTGTAAAGCTCAGTTTGAAATGTTTTAGTTTGTCGTTTCTGTTCAAATCGATCATCTTTTAGCATACTTTTCGATCACATTAGCTCACCGAAGTGGTTCTGCGCACGCTTCGCTGTTGAAGTAAGAACTCTTTAACGATATTTTAAAAGATACATCCCATACAAAGCTAGTCAAATTTTACACTTTTTCGGTCACCGTGAAATATTTTGTCTTGATATTAACCGACTTTATATTGACCGTCGCGTCGAGCCCGTTGCGTAGACAACTGGTTTGTGTACATCGGACATGTTGCACTTCAAAAACATCTCAATATGGATTCTGTTTAGAATAATTTTAGCGTGTTCACCTACATTAGACACTGAATATTTCTCGTTGTAAAGCTCAGTTTGAAATGTTTTAGTTTGTCGTTTCTGTTCAAATCGATCATCTTTTAGCATACTTTTCGATCACATTAGCTTACCAAAGTGGTTCTGCGCACGCTTCGCTGTTCTTATAGGTACTCTTTTGCGATATTTTAAAAAATATATCCCATACAAAGCTAGTCAAATTTTACACTTTTTCGGTCACCGTGAAATATTTTGTCTTGATATTAACCGACTTTATATTGACCGTCGCGTCGAGCCCGTTGCGTAGACAACTGGTTTGTGTACATCGGACCTGTTGCACTTCAAAAACATCTCAATATGGATTCTGTTTAGAATAATTTTAGCGTTTTCACCTACATTAGACACTGAATATTTCTCGTTGTAAAGCTCAGTTTGAAATGTTTTAGTTTGTCGTTTCTGTTCAAATCGATCATCTTTTAGCATACTTTTCGATCACATTAGCTCACCGAAGTGGTTCTGCGCACGCTTCGCTGTTGAAGTAGGTACTGTTTTGCGATATTTTAAAAAATATATCCCATACAAAGTTTGTCGAATTGTTCATTTTTTCTGTCACCGTGAAATATTTTGTCTTGATATTAACCGACTTTATATTGACCGTCACGTCGAGCCCGTTGCGATGATACCTCGTTTCTATAAATCGGACCTGTTGCACTTCAAAAACATCGCAATATGGATTCTGTTTGCAATAATTTTAGCGTTTTCACCTACTTTAGACACTGAATATTTCTCGTTGTAAAGCTCAGTTTGAAATGTTTTAGTTTGTCGTTTCTGTTCAAATCGATCATCTTTTAGCATACTTTTCGATCACATTAGCTCACCGAAGTGGTTCTGCGCACGCTTCGCTGTTGAAGTAAGAACTCTTTAACGATATTTTAAAAGATACATCCCATACAAAGCTAGTCAAATTTTACACTTTTTCGGTCACCGTGAAATATTTTGTCTTGATATTAACCGACTTTATATTGACCGTCGCGTCGAGCCCGTTGCGTAGACAACTGGTTTGTGTACATCGGACCTGTTGCACTTCAAAAACATCTCAATATGGATTCTGTTTAGAATAATTTTAGCGTGTTCACCTACATTAGACACTGAATATTTCTCGTTGTAAAGCTCAGTTTGAAATGTTTTAGTTTGTCGTTTCTGTTCAAATCGATCATCTTTTAGCATACTTTTCGATCACATTAGCTTACCGAAGTGGTTCTGCGCACGCTTCGCTGTTGAAGTAGGTACTCTTTTGCGATATTTTAAAAAATATATCCCATACAAAGTTTGTCGAATTGTTCATTTTTTCTGTCACCGTGAAATATTTTGTCTTGATATTAACCGACTTTATATTGACCGTCACGTCGAGCCCCATGCGATGATACCTCGTTTCTATAAATCGGACCTGTTGCACTTCAAAAACATCGCAATATGGATTCTGTTTGCAATAATTTTAGCGTTTTCACCTACTTTAGACACTGAATATTTCTCGTTGTAAAGCTCAGTTTGAAATGTTTTAGTTTGTCGTTTCTGTTCAAATCGATCATCTTTTAGCATACTTTTCGATCACATTAGCTCACCGAAGTGGTTTTGCGCACGCTTCGCTGTTGAAGTAAGAACTCTTTTACGATATTTTAAAAGATACATCCCATACAAAGCTAGTCAAATTTTACACTTTTTCGGTCACCGTGAAATATTTTGTCTTGATATTAACCGACTTTATATTGACCGTCGCGTCGAGCCCGTTGCGTAGACAACTGGTTTGTGTACAACGGACCTGTTGCACTTTAAAAACATCTCAATATGGATTCTGTTTAGAATAATTTTAGCGTTATCACCTACTTTATACACTGAATGTTTGTCGTTTTAAAGCTCAGTTTGAAATGTTTTAGTTTGTCGTTTCTGTTCAAATCGATCATCTTTTAGCATACTTTTCGATTACATTAGCTCACCGAAGTGGTTTTTCGTACGCTTCGCTGTTGTAATAAGAACTCTTTTACGATATTTTAGAAGATACATCCCATACAAAGCTAGTCAAATTTTACACTTTTTCGATCACCGTGAAATATTTTGTCTTGATATTAACCGACTTTATATTGACCGTCGCGTCGAGCCCGTTGCGTAGACACCTTGGTTGTGTAGATCGGACCTGTTGAACTGCAAAAACATTTCAATATGGATTCTGTTTGAAATAATTTTAGCGTTTTCACCTACTTTAGACACTGAATATTTCCCGTTGTAAAGCTCAGTTTGAAATGTTTTAGTTTGTCGTTTCTGTTCAAATCGATCATCTTTTAGCATACTTTTCGATCACATTAGCTCACCGAATTGGTTCTGCGCACGCTTCGCTGTTGAAGTAGGTACTCTTTTGCGATATTTTAAAAAATATATCCCATACAAAGTTTGTCGAAATATCCATTTTTTCTGTCACCGTGTAATAAGAAATCTTTTACGATATTTTAAAAGATACATCCCATACAAAGCTAGTCAAATTTTACACTTTTTCGGTCACCGTGAAATATTTTGTCTTGATATTAACCGACTTTATATTGACCGTCGCGTGGAGCCCGTTGAGTAGACACCTTTGTTGTGTAGATCGGACCTGTTGCACTGCAAAAACATCGCAAAATGAATTCTGTTTGCAATAATTTTAGCGTTTTCACCTACTTTAGACACTGAATATTTCTCGTTGTAAAGCTCAGTTTGAAATGTTTTAGTTTGTCGTTTCTGTTTAAACCGATCATCGTTTAGCATACTTTTCGATCCTATTAGCTCAATGGAGTAGTTCTGCGCACGTTCCGCTGTTGAAGATGTTACTCTCCTTTGTTATTTTAAAAGATACATTTCATACAAAGTTAGTCAAATTTTACACTTTTTCGGTCACCGTAAAATATTTTGTCTTGATATTAACCGACTTTATATTGACCGTCACGTCGAGCCCCATGCGATGATACCTCGTTTCTATAAACGGGACCTGTTGCACTTCAAAAACATCGCAATATGGATTCTGTTTGCAATAATTTTAGCGTTTTCACCTACTTTAGACACTGAATATTTCTCGTTGTAAAGCTCAGTTTGAAATGTTTTAGTTTGTCGTTTCTGTTCAAATCGATCATCTTTTAGCATACTTTTCGATCACATTAGCTCACCTAAGTGGTTTTGCGCACGCTTCGCTGTTGAAGTAAGAACTCTTTAACGATATTTTAAAAGATACATCCCATACAAAGCTAGTCAAATTTTACACTTTTTCGGTCACCGTGAAATATTTTGTCTTGATATTAACCGACTTTATATTGACCGTCGCGTCGAGCCCGTTGCGTAGACAACTGGTTTGTGTACATCGGACCTGTTGCACTTCAAAAACATCTCAATATGGATTCTGTTTAGAATAATTTTAGCGTTTTCACCTACTTTATACACTGAATGTTTGTCGTTTTAAAGCTCAGTTTGAAATGTTTTAGTTTGTCGTTTCTGTTCAAATCGATCATCTTTTAGCATACTTTTCGATCACATTAGCTTACCGAAGTGGTTTTGCGCACGCTTCGCTGTTGAAGTAGGTACTCTTATGCGATATTTTAAAAAATATATCCCATTCAAAGTTTGTCCAATTATTCATTTTTTCTGTCACCGTGTAATAAGAACTCTTTTACGATATTTTTAAAGATACATCCCATACAAAGCTAGTCAAATTTTACACTTTTTCGGTCACCGTGAAATATTTTGTCTTGATATTAACCGACTTTATATTGACCGTCGCGTGGAGCCCGTTGCGTAGACACCTTGGTTGTGTAGATCGGACCTGTTGCACTGCAAAAACATCGCAAAATGAATTCTGTTTGCAATAATTTTAGCGTTTTCACCTACTTTAGACACTGAATATTTGTCGTTTTAAAGCTCAGTTTAAAATGTTTTAGTTTGTCGTTTCTGTTCAAATCGATTATCTTTTAGCATTATTTTCGATCACATTAGCTTACCGAAGTGGTTCTGCGCACGCTTCGCTGTTGAAGAAGGTACTCTTTTGCGATATTTTAAAAAATATATCCCATACAAAGCTAGTCAAATTTTACACTTTTTCGGTCACCGTGAAATATTTTGTCTTGATATTAACCGACTTTATATTGACCGTCGCGTCGAGCCCGTTGCGTAGACAACTGGTTTGTGTACATCGGACCTGTTGCACTTCAAAAACATCTCAATATGGATTCTGTTTAGAATAATTTTAGCGTTTTCACCTACATTAGACACTGAATATTTCTCGTTGTAAAGCTCAGTTTGAAATGTTTTAGTTTGTCGTTTCTGTTCAAATCGATCATCTTTTAGCATACTTTTCGATCACATTAGCTCACCGAAGTGGTTCTGCGCACGCTTCGCTGTTTAAGTAGGTACTCTTTTGCGATATTTTAAAAAATATATCCCATACAAAGTTTGTCGAATTGTTCATTTTTTCTGTCACCGTGAAATATTTTGTCTTGATATTAACCGACTTTATATTGACCGTCACGTCGAGCCCGTTGCGATGATACCTCGTTTCTATAAATCGGACCTGTTGCACTTCAAAAACATCGCAATATGGATTCTGTTTGCAATAATTTTAGCGTTTTCACCTACTTTAGACACTGAATATTTCTCGTTGTAAAGCTCAGTTTGAAATGTTTTAGTTTGTCGTTTCTGTTCAAATCGATCATCTTTTAGCATACTTTTCGATCACATTAGCTCACCGAAGTGGTTCTGCGCACGCTTCGCTGTTGAAGTAAGAACTCTTTAACGATATTTTAAAAGATACATCCCTTTCAAAGCTAGTCAAATTTTACACTTTTTCGGTCACCGTGAAATATTTTGTCTTGATATTAACCGACTTTATATTGACCGTCGCGTCGAGCCCGTTGCGTAGACAACTGGTTTGTGTACATCGGACCTGTTGCACTTCAAAAACATCTCAATATGGATTCTGTTTAGAATAATTTTAGCGTGTTCACCTACATTAGACACTGAATATTTCTCGTTGTAAAGCTCAGTTTGAAATGTTTTAGTTTGTCGTTTCTGTTCAAATCGATCATCTTTTAGCATACTTTTCGATCACATTAGCTTACCGAAGTGGTTCTGCGCACGCTTCGCTGTTGAAGTAGGTACTCTTTTGCGATATTTTAAAAAATATATCCCATACAAAGTTTGTCGAATTGTTCATTTTTTCTGTCACCGTGAAATATTTTGTCTTGATATTAACCGACTTTATATTGACCGTCACGTCGAGCCCCATGCGATGATACCTCGTTTCTATAAATCGGACCTGTTGCACTTCAAAAACATCGCAATATGGATTCTGTTTGCAATAATTTTAGCGTTTTCACCTACTTTAGACACTGAATATTTCTCGTTGTAAAGCTCAGTTTGAAATGTTTTAGTTTGTCGTTTCTGTTCAAATCGATCATCTTTTAGCATACTTTTCGATCACATTAGCTCACCGAAGTGGTTTTGCGCACGCTTCGCTGTTGAAGTAAGAACTCTTTTACGATATTTTAAAAGATACATCCCATACAAAGCTAGTCAAATTTTACACTTTTTCGGTCACCGTGAAATATTTTGTCTTGATATTAACCGACTTTATATTGACCGTCGCGTCGAGCCCGTTGCGTAGACAACTGGTTAGTGTACAACGGACCTGTTGCACTTCAAAAACATCTCAATATGGATTCTGTTTAGAATAATTTTAGCGTTATCACCTACTTTATACACTGAATGTTTGTCGTTTTAAAGCTCAGTTTGAAATGTTTTAGTTTGTCGTTTCTGTTCAAATCGATCATCTTTTAGCATACTTTTCGATCACATTAGCTCCCCGAAGTGGTTCTGCGCAAGTTTCGCTGTTGAAGAAGGTACTCTTTTGCGATATTTTAAAAATATATCCCATACAAAGTTTGTCGAATTTTTCATGTTTTCTGTCACCGTGAAATATTTTGTCTTGATATTAACCGACTTTATATTGACCGTCACGTCGAGCCCGTTGCATAGACATCTCTTTTGTGTAGATCGGACCTGTTGCACTTCAAAAACATCGCAACATGGATTCTGTTTGCAATAATTTTAGCGTTTTCACCTACTTAAGACACTGAATGTCTGTCGTTTTAAAGCTCAGTTTGAAATGTTTTAGTTTGTCGTTTCTGTTCAAATCGATCATCTTTTAGCATACTTTTCGATCACATTAGCTTACCGAAGTGATTTTGCGCACGCTACGCTGTTGAAGTAAGAACTCTTTTACGATATTTTAAAAGATACATCCCATACAAAGCTAGTCAAATTTTACACTTTTTCGGTCACCGTGAAATATTTTGTCTTGATATTAACCGACTTTATATTGACCGTCGCGTCGAGCCCATTGCGTAGACAACTGGTTTGTGTACATCGGACCTGTTGCACTTCAAAAACATTTCAATATGGATTCTGTTTGAAATAATTTTAGCGTTTTCACCTACTTTAGACACTGAATATTTCCCGTTGTAAAGCTCAGTTTGAAATGTTTTAGTTTGTCGTTTCTGTTCAAATCGATCATCTTTTAGCATACTTTTCGATCACATTAGGTCACCGAAGTGGTTCTGCGCACGCTTCGCTGTTGAAGTAGGTACTCTTTTGCGATATTTTAAAAAATATATCCCATACAAAGTTTGTCGAATTATTCATTTTTTCTGTCACCGTGTAATAAGAAATCTTTTACGATATTTTAAAAGATACATCCCATACAAAGCTAGTCAAATTTTACACTTTTTCGGTCACCGTGAAATATTTTGTCTTGATATTAACCGACTTTATATTGACCGTCGCGTGGAGCCCGTTGAGTAGACACCTTTGTTGTGTAGATCGGACCTGTTGCACTGCAAAAACATCGCAAAATGAATTCTGTTTGCAATAATTTTAGCGTTTTCACCTACTTTAGACACTGAATATATCTCGTTGTAAAGCTCAGTTTGAAATGTTTTAGTTTGTCGTTTCTGTTCAAATCGATCATCTTTTAGCATACTTTTCGATCACATTAGCTCCCCGAAGTGGTTCTGCGCAAGTTTCGCTGTTGAAGAAGGTACTCTTTTGCGATATTTTAAAAATATATCCCATACAAAGTTTGTCGAATTTTTCATGTTTTCTGTCACCGTGAAATATTTTGTCTTGATATTAACCGACTTTATATTGACCGTCACGTCGAGCCCGTTGCATAGACATCTCTTTTGTGTAGATCGGACCTGTTGCACTTCAAAAACATCGCAACATGGATTCTGTTTGCAATAATTTTAGCGTTTTCACCTACTTAAGACACTGAATGTCTGTCGTTTTAAAGCTCAGTTTGAAATGTTTTAGTTTGTCGTTTCTGTTCAAATCGATCATCTTTTAGCATACTTTTCGATCACATTAGCTTACCGAAGTGATTTTGCGCACGCTACGCTGTTGAAGTAAGAACTCTTTTACGATATTTTAAAAGATACATCCCATACAAAGCTAGTCAAATTTTACACTTTTTCGGTCACCGTGAAATATTTTGTCTTGATATTAACCGACTTTATATTGACCGTCGCGTCGAGCCCATTGCGTAGACAACTGGTTTGTGTACATCGGACCTGTTGCACTTCAAAAACATTTCAATATGGATTCTGTTTGAAATAATTTTAGCGTTTTCACCTACTTTAGACACTGAATATTTCCCGTTGTAAAGCTCAGTTTGAAATGTTTTAGTTTGTCGTTTCTGTTCAAATCGATCATCTTTTAGCATACTTTTCGATCACATTAGGTCACCGAAGTGGTTCTGCGCACGCTTCGCTGTTGAAGTAGGTACTCTTTTGCGATATTTTAAAAAATATATCCCATACAAAGTTTGTCGAATTATTCATTTTTTCTGTCACCGTGTAATAAGAAATCTTTTACGATATTTTAAAAGATACATCCCATACAAAGCTAGTCAAATTTTACACTTTTTCGGTCACCGTGAAATATTTTGTCTTGATATTAACCGACTTTATATTGACCGTCGCGTGGAGCCCGTTGAGTAGACACCTTTGTTGTGTAGATCGGACCTGTTGCACTGCAAAAACATCGCAAAATGAATTCTGTTTGCAATAATTTTAGCGTTTTCACCTACTTTAGACACTGAATATTTGTCGTTTTAAAGCTCAGTTTAAAATGTTTTAGTTTGTCGTTTCTGTTCAAATCGATCATCTTTTAGCATTATTTTCGATCACATTAGCTTACCATAGTGGTTCTGCGTACGCTTCGCTGTTGAAGTAGGTACTCTTTTGCGATATTTTAAAAAATATATCCCATACAAAGTTTGTCGAATTTTTCATTTTTTCTGTCACCGTGAAATATTATGTCTTGATATTAACCGACTTTATATTGACCGTCACGTCGGGCTCGTTGCGATGATACCTCGCTTGTGTAGATCGGACCTGTGGCACTTCAAAAACATCGCAATATGGATTCTGTTTGCAAAAATTTTAGCGTTTTCACCTACTTTAGACACTGAATATTTGTCGTTTTAAAGCTCAGTTTGAAATGTTTTAGCTTGTCGTATCTGTTCAAATCGATCATCGTTTAGCATACTTTTCGATCACATTAGCTCACCGAAGTGGTTCTGCGCACGCTTCGCTGTTGAAGTAGGTACTCTTTTGCAATATTTTAAAAAATATATCCCATACAAAGTTTGTCGAATTTTTCATGTTTTCTGTCACCGTGAAATATTTTGTCTTGATATTAACCGACTTTATATTGACCGTCACGTCGAGCCCGTTGCATAGACATCTCTTTTGTGTAGATCGGACCTGTTGCACTTCAAAAACATCGCAACATGGATTCTGTTTGCAATAATTTTAGCGTTTTCACCTACTTAAGACACTGAATGTCTGTCGTTTTAAAGCTCAGTTTGAAATGTTTTAGTTTGTCGTTTCTGTTCAAATCGATCATCTTTTAGCATACTTTTCGATCACATTAGCTTACCGAAGTGATTTTGCGCACGCTACGCTGTTGAAGTAAGAACTCTTTTACGATATTTTAAAAGATACATCCCATACAAAGCTAGTCAAATTTTACACTTTTTCGGTCACCGTGAAATATTTTGTCTTGATATTAACCGACTTTATATTGACCGTCGCGTCGAGCCCATTGCGTAGACAACTGGTTTGTGTACATCGGACCTGTTGCACTTCAAAAACATTTCAATATGGATTCTGTTTGAAATAATTTTAGCGTTTTCACCTACTTTAGACACTGAATATTTCCCGTTGTAAAGCTCAGTTTGAAATGTTTTAGTTTGTCGTTTCTGTTCAAATCGATCATCTTTTAGCATACTTTTCGATCACATTAGGTCACCGAAGTGGTTCTGCGCACGCTTCGCTGTTGAAGTAGGTACTCTTTTGCGATATTTTAAAAAATATATCCCATACAAAGTTTGTCGAATTATTCATTTTTTCTGTCACCGTGTAATAAGAAATCTTTTACGATATTTTAAAAGATACATCCCATACAAAGCTAGTCAAATTTTACACTTTTTCGGTCACCGTGAAATATTTTGTCTTGATATTAACCGACTTTATATTGACCGTCGCGTGGAGCCCGTTGAGTAGACACCTTTGTTGTGTAGATCGGACCTGTTGCACTGCAAAAACATCGCAAAATGAATTCTGTTTGCAATAATTTTAGCGTTTTCACCTACTTTAGACACTGAATATATCTCGTTGTAAAGCTCAGTTTGAAATGTTTTAGTTTGTCGTTTCTGTTCAAATCGATCATCTTTTAGCATACTTTTCGATCACATTAGCTCCCCGAAGTGGTTCTGCGCAAGTTTCGCTGTTGAAGAAGGTACTCTTTTGCGATATTTTAAAAATATATCCCATACAAAGTTTGTCGAATTTTTCATGTTTTCTGTCACCGTGAAATATTTTGTCTTGATATTAACCGACTTTATATTGACCGTCACGTCGAGCCCGTTGCATAGACATCTCTTTTGTGTAGATCGGACCTGTTGCACTTCAAAAACATCGCAACATGGATTCTGTTTGCAATAATTTTAGCGTTTTCACCTACTTAAGACACTGAATGTCTGTCGTTTTAAAGCTCAGTTTGAAATGTTTTAGTTTGTCGTTTCTGTTCAAATCGATCATCTTTTAGCATACTTTTCGATCACATTAGCTTACCGAAGTGATTTTGCGCACGCTACGCTGTTGAAGTAAGAACTCTTTTACGATATTTTAAAAGATACATCCCATACAAAGCTAGTCAAATTTTACACTTTTTCGGTCACCGTGAAATATTTTGTCTTGATATTAACCGACTTTATATTGACCGTCGCGTCGAGCCCATTGCGTAGACAACTGGTTTGTGTACATCGGACCTGTTGCACTTCAAAAACATTTCAATATGGATTCTGTTTGAAATAATTTTAGCGTTTTCACCTACTTTAGACACTGAATATTTCCCGTTGTAAAGCTCAGTTTGAAATGTTTTAGTTTGTCGTTTCTGTTCAAATCGATCATCTTTTAGCATACTTTTCGATCACATTAGGTCACCGAAGTGGTTCTGCGCACGCTTCGCTGTTGAAGTAGGTACTCTTTTGCGATATTTTAAAAAATATATCCCATACAAAGTTTGTCGAATTATTCATTTTTTCTGTCACCGTGTAATAAGAAATCTTTTACGATATTTTAAAAGATACATCCCATACAAAGCTAGTCAAATTTTACACTTTTTCGGTCACCGTGAAATATTTTGTCTTGATATTAACCGACTTTATATTGACCGTCGCGTGGAGCCCGTTGAGTAGACACCTTTGTTGTGTAGATCGGACCTGTTGCACTGCAAAAACATCGCAAAATGAATTCTGTTTGCAATAATTTTAGCGTTTTCACCTACTTTAGACACTGAATATTTGTCGTTTTAAAGCTCAGTTTAAAATGTTTTAGTTTGTCGTTTCTGTTCAAATCGATCATCTTTTAGCATTATTTTCGATCACATTAGCTTACCGAAGTGGTTCTGCGTACGCTTCGCTGTTGAAGTAGGTACTCTTTTGCGATATTTTAAAAAATATATCCCATACAAAGTTTGTCGAATTTTTCATTTTTTCTGTCACCGTGAAATATTATGTCTTGATATTAACCGACTTTATATTGACCGTCACGTCGGGCTCGTTGCGATGATACCTCGCTTGTGTAGATCGGACCTGTGGCACTTCAAAAACATCGCAATATGGATTCTGTTTGCAAAAATTTTAGCGTTTTCACCTACTTTAGACACTGAATATTTGTCGTTTTAAAGCTCAGTTTGAAATGTTTTAGCTTGTCGTATCTGTTCAAATCGATCATCGTTTAGCATACTTTTCGATCACATTAGCTCACCGAAGTGGTTCTGCGCACGCTTCGCTGTTGAAGTAGGTACTCTTTTGCAATATTTTAAAAAATATATCCCATACAAAGTTTGTCGAATTTTTCATGTTTTCTGTCACCGTGAAATATTTTGTCTTGATATTAACCGACTTTATATTGACCGTCACGTCGAGCCCGTTGCGATGATACCTCTTTTCTGTAAATTGGACCTAGAGCACTTCAAAAACATCGCAATATGGATTCTGTTTGCAAAAATTTTAGCGTTTTCACCTACTTTAGACACTGAATATTTGTCGTTTTAAAGCTCAGTTTCAAATGTTTTAGTTTGTCGTTTCTGTTTAAATCGATCATCGTTTAGCATACTTTTCGATCCTATTAGCTCAATGGAGTAATTCTGCGCACGTTCCGCTGTTGAAGATGTTACTCTCCTTTGTTATTTTAAAAGATACATTTCATACAAAGTTAGTCAAATTTTACACTTTTTCGGTCACCGTGAAATATTTTGTCTTGATATTAACCGACTTTATATTGACCGTCACGTCGAGCCCCATGCGATGATACCTCGTTTCTATAAATCGGACCTGTTGCACTGCAAAAACATCGCAATATGGATTCTGTTTGCAATAATTTTAGCGTTTTCACCTACTTTAGACACTGAATATTTCTCGTTGTAAAGCTCAGTTTGAAATGTTTTAGTTTGTCGTTTCTGTTCAAATCGATCATCTTTTAGCATACTTTTCGATCACATTAGCTCACCGAAGTGGTTTTGCGCACGCTTCGCTGTTGAAGTAAGAACTCTTTTACGATATTTTAAAAGATACATCCCATACAAAGCTAGTCAAATTTTACACTTTTTCGGTCACCGTGAAATATTTTGTCTTGATATTAACCGACTTTATATTGACCGTCGCGTCGAGCCCGTTGCGTAGACAACTGTTTTGTGTACATCGGACCTGTTGCACTTCCAAAACATCTCAATATGGATTCTGTTTAGAATAATTTTAGCGTTTTCACCTACTTTATACACTGAATGTTTGTCGTTTTAAAGCTCAGTTTGAAATGTTTTAGTTTGTCGTTTCTGTTCAAATCGATCATCTTTTAGCATACTTTTCGATCACATTAGCTTACCGAAGTGGTTTTGCGCACGCTTCGCTGTTGAAGTAGGTACACTTATGCGATATTTTAAAAAATATATCCCATTCAAAGTTTGTCCAATTATTCATTTTTTCTGTCACCGTGTAATAAGAACTCTTTTACGATATTTTTAAAGATACATCCCATACAAAGCTAGTCAAATTTTACACTTTTTCGGTCACCGTGAAATATTTTGTCTTGATATTAACCGACTTTATATTGACCGTCGCGTGGAGCCCGTTACGTAGACACCTTGGTTGTGTAGATCGGACCTGTTGCACTGCAAAAACATCGCAAAATGAATTCTGTTTGCAATAATTTTAGCGTTTTCACCTACTTTAGACACTGAATATTTCTCGTTGTAAAGCTCAGTTTGAAATGTTTTAGTTTGTCGTTTCTGTTCAAATCGATTATCTTTTAGCATTATTTTCGATCACATTAGCTTACCGAAGTGGTTCTGCGCACGCTTCGCTGTTGAAGAAGGTACTCTTTTGCGATATTTTAAAAAATATATCCCATACAAAGTTTGTCGAATTTTTCATTTTTTCTGTCACCGTGAAATATTTTGTCTTGATATTAACCGACTTTATATTGACCGTCACGTCAGACCCGTTGCGATGATACCTCGCTTGTGTAGATAGGACCTGTGGCACATAAAAAACATCGCAATATGGATTCTGTTTGCAAAAATTTTAGCGTTTTCACCTACTTTAGACACTGAATATTTCTCGTTGTAAAGCTCAGTTTGAAATGTTTTAGCTTGTCGTTTCTGTTCAAATCGATCATCTTTTAGCATACTTTTCGATCACATTAGCTCACCGAAGTGGTTATGCGCACGCTTCGCTGTTGAAATAGGTACTCTTTTGCAATATTTTTAAAAATATATCCCATACAAAGTTTGTCGAATTTTTCATGTTTTCTGTCACCGTGAAATATTTTGTCCTGATATTAGACGACTTTAATTGACCGTCGCGTGGAGCCCGTTTCGTAGACACCTTGGTTGTGTAGATCGGACCTGTTGCACTGCAAAAACATCGCAAAATGAATTCTGTTTGCAATAATTTTAGCGTTTTCACCTACTTTAGACACTGAATATTTGTCGTTTTAAAGCTCAGTTTAAAATGTTTTAGTTTGTCGTTTCTGTTCAAATCGATTATCTTTTAGCATTATTTTCGATCACATTAGCTTACCGAAGTGGTTCTGCGCACGCTTCGCTGTTGAAGAAGGTATTCTTTTGCGATATTTTAAAAAATATATCCCATACAAAGTTTGTCGAATTTTTCATTTTTTCTGTCACCGTGAAATATTTTGTCTTGATATTAACCGACTTTATATTGACCGCCACGTCGGACCCGTTGCGATGATACCTCGCTTGTGTAGATAGGACCTGTGGCACATAAAAAACATCGCAATATGGATTCTGTTTGCAAAAATTTTAGCGTTTTCACCTACTTTAGACACTGAATATTTGTAGTTTTGAAGCTCAGTTTGAAATGTTTTAGTTTGTCGTTTCTGTTTAAATCGATCATCGTTTAGCATACTTTTCGATCCTATTAGCTCAATGGAGTAGTTCTTCGCACGTTCCGCTGTTGAAGATGTTACTCTCCTTTGTTATTTTAAAAGATACATTTCATACAAAGTTAGTCAAATTTTACACTTTTTCGGTCACCGTGAAATATTTTGTCTTGATATTAACCGACTTTATATTGACCGTCACGTCGAGCCCGTTGCGATGATACCTCGTTTCTGTAAATCGGACCTGGAGCACTTCAAAAACATCGCAACATGGATTCTGTTTGCAAAAATTTTAGCGTTTTCACCTACTTTAAGCACTGAATATTTGTCGTTTTAAAGCTCAGTTTGAAATGTTTTAGTTTGTCGTTTCTGTTTAAATCGATCATCGTTTAGCATACTTTTCGATCCTATTAGCTCAATGGAGTAGTTCTGCGCACGTTCCGCTGTCGAAGGTGTTACTCTCCTTTGTTATTTTAAAGATACATTTCATACAAAGTTAGTCAAATTTTACACTTTTTCGGTCACCGTGAAATATTTTGTCTTGATATTAACCGACTTTATATTGACCCTCACGTCGAGCCCGTTGCGATGATACCTCGTTTCTGTAAATCAGACCTGGAGCACTTCAAAAACATCGCAATATGGATTCTTTTTGCAAAAATTTTAGCGTTTTCACCTACTTTAGACACTGAATATTTGTAGTTTTGAAGCTCAGTTTGAAATGTTTTAGTTTGTCGTTTCTGTTCAAATCGATCATCTTTTAGCATACTTTTCGATCACATTAGCTCACCGAAGTGGTTCTGCGCACGCTTCGCTGTTGAAGTAAGAACTCTTTAACGATATTTTAAAAGATACATCCCATACAAAGCTAGTCAAATTTTACACTTTTTCGGTCACCGTGAAATATTTTGTCTTGATATTAACCGACTTTATATTGACCGTCACGTGGAGCCCGTTGCGTAGACACCTTGGTTGTGTAGATCGGACCTGTTGCACTGCAAAAACATCGCAAAATGAATTCTGTTCGCAATAATTTTAGCGTTTTCACCTACTATAGACACTGAATATTTCTCGTTGTAAAGCTCAGTTTGAAATGTTTTAGTTTGTCGTTTCTGTTCAAATCGATCATCTTTTAGCATACTTTTCGATCACATTAGCTCACCGAAGTGGTTCTGCGCACGCTTCGCTGTTGAAGTAGGTACTCTTTTGCAATATTTTAAAAAATATATCCCATACAAAGTTTGTCGAATTTTTCATGTTTTCTGTCACCGTGAAATATTTTGTCTTGATATTAACCGACTTTATATTGACCGTCACGTCGAGCCCGTTGCGATGATACCTCGTTTCTGTAAATCGGACCTGGAGCACTTCAAAAACATCGCAATATGGATTCTGTTTGCAAAAATTTTAGCGTTTTCACCTACTTTAGACACTGAATATTTGTAGTTTTGAAGCTCAGTTTGAAATGTTTTAGTTTGTCGTTTCTGTTCAAATCGATCATCTTTTAGCATACTTTTCGATCACATTAGCTCATCAAAGTGTTTTTGCGCACGCTTCGCTGTTGAAGTAAGAACTCTTTTACGATATTTTAAAAGATACATCCCATACAAAGCTAGTCAAATTTTACACTTTTTCGGTCACCGTGAAATATTTTGTCTTGATATTTACCGACTTTATATTGACCGTCGCGTCGAGCCCGTTGCGTAGACAACTGATTTGTGTACATCGGACCTGTTGCACTTAAAAAACATCTCAATATGGATTCTGATTGCAATAATTTTAGCGTTTTCACCTACTTTAGACACTGAATATTTCTCGTTGTAAAGCTCAGTTTGAAATGTTTTAGTTTGTCGTTTCTGTTCAAATCGATCATCTTTTAGCATACTTTTCGATCACATTAGCTCACCGAAGTGGTTTTGCGCACGCTTCGCTGTTGAAGTAGGTACTCTTTTGCGATATTTTAAAAAATATATCCTATACAAAGTTTGTCGAATTTTGCACTTTTTCAGTCACCGTGAAATATTTTTCTTGATATTAACCGACTTTAAATTGACCGTCGCGTCGACGCTGTTGCATAGACACCTCGCGTGTGTAGATCGGACCCGTGGCACTTCAAAAACATCGCAATATGGATTCTGTTTGCAATAATTTTAGCGTTTTCACCTACTTCTGAATATTTGTCGTTTTAAAGCTCAGTTTAAAATGTTTTAGTTTGTCGTTTCTGTTCAAATCGATCATCTTTTAGCATACTTTTCGATCACATTAGCTCACCGAAGTGGTTCTGCGCACGCTTCGCTGTTTAAGTAGGTACTCTTTTGCGACATTTTAAAAAATATATCCTATACAAAGTTTGTCGAATTTTTCATGTTTTCTGTCACCGTGAAATATTTTGTCTTGATATTAACCGACTTTATATTGACCGTCACGTCTGGCCCGTTGCGATGATACCTGGTTTCTGTAAATCGGACCTGTTGCACTTCAAAAACATCGCAATATGGATTCTGTTTGCAATAATTTTAGCGTTTTCACCTACTTAAGACACTGAATATTTGTCGTTTTAAAGCTTAATTTGAAAAGTTTTAGTTTGTCGTTTCTGTTCAAATCGATCATCTTTTAGCATACTTTTCGATCGTATTAGCTCACCAAAGTGGTTCTGCGCACGCTCCGCTGTTCTAATAGGTACTCTTTGCGATATTTCAAAAGATACATCCCATAAAATGTTAGTCGAATTTTGCACTTTTTCGGTCACCGTGAAATATTTTTCTTGATATTAACCGACTTTAAATTGACCGTCGCGTCGACGCCGTTGCATAGACACCTCGCGTGTGTAGATCGGACCCGTGGCACTTCAAAAACATCGCAATATGGATTCTGTTTGCAAAAAATTTAGCGTTTTCACCTACTTTAGACACTGAATATTTGTCGTTTGAAAGCTCAGTTTGAAATGTTTTAGTTTGTCGTTTCTGTTCAAATCGATCATCTTGTAGCATACTTTTCGATAACATTAGCTCACCGAAGTGGTTCTGCGCACGCTTCGCTGTTTAAGTAGGTACTCTTTTGCGACATTTTAAAAAATATATCCTATACAAAGTTTTTCGAATTTTTCTTTTTTTCTGTCACCGTGAAATATTTTGTCTTGATATTAACCGACTTTATATTGCCCGTCACGTCTGGCCCGTTGCGATGATACCTCGTTTCTGTAAATCGGACCTGTTGCACTTCAAAAACATCGCAATATGGATTCTGTTTGCAATAAGTTTAGCGTTTTCACCTACTTAAGGCACTGAATATTTGTCGTTTTAAAGCTTAATTTGAAAAGTTTTAGTTTGTCGTTTCTGTTCAAATCGATCATCTTTTAGCATACTTTTCGATCACATTAGCTCACCGAAGTGGTTCTGCGCACGCTTCGCTGTTGAAGTAGGTACTCTTTTGCAATATTTTAAAAAATATATCCCATACAAAGTTTGTCGAATTTTTCATGTTTTCTGTCACCGTGAAATATTTTGTCTTGATATTAACCGACTTTATATTGACCGTCACGTCGAGCCCGTTGCGATGATACCTCGTTTCTGTAAATCGGACCTGGAGCACTTCAAAAACATCGCAATATGGATTCTGTTTGCAAAAATTTTAGCGTTTTCACCTACTTTAGACACTGAATATTTGTAGTTTTGAAGCTCAGTTTGAAATGTTTTAGTTTGTCGTTTCTGTTCAAATCGATCATCTTTTAGCATACTTTTCGATCACATTAGCTCATCAAAGTGTTTTTGCGCACGCTTCGCTGTTGAAGTAAGAATTCTTTTACGATATTTTAAAAGATACATCCCATACAAAGCTAGTCAAATTTTACACTTTTTCGGTCACCGTGAAATATTTTGTCTTGATATTTACCGACTTTATATTGACCGTCGCGTCGAGCCCGTTGCGTAGACAACTGATTTGTGTACATCGGACCTGTTGCACTTCAAAACCATCTCAATATGGATTCTGATTGCAATAATTTTAGCGTTTTCACCTACTTTAGACACTGAATATTTCTCGTTTTAAAGCTCAGTTTGAAATGTTTTAGTTTGTCGTTTCTGTTCAAATCGATCATCTTTTAGCATACTTTTCGATCACATTAGCTCACCGAAGTGGTTTTGCGCACGCTTCGCTGTTGAAGTAGGTACTCTTTTGCGATATTTTAAAAAATATATCCTATACAAAGTTTGTCGAATTTTGCACTTTTTCAGTCACCGTGAAATATTTTTCTTGATATTAACCGACTTTAAATTGACCGTCGCGTCGACGCTGTTGCATAGACACCTCGCGTGTGTAGATCGGACCCGTGGCACTTCAAAAACATCGCAATATGGATTCTGTTTGCAATAATTTTAGCGTTTACACCTACTTCTGAATATTTGTCGTTTTAAAGCTCAGTTTAAAATGTTTTAGTTTGTCGTTTCTGTTCAAATCGATCATCTTTTAGCATACTTTTCGATCACATTAGCTCACCGAAGTGGTTCTGCGCACGCTTCGCTGTTTAAGTAGGTACTCTTTTGCGACATTTTAAAAAATATATCCTATACAAAGTTTGTCGAATTTTTCATGTTTTCTGTCACCGTGAAATATTTTGTCTTGATATTAACCGACTTTATATTGACCGTCACGTCTGGCCCGTTGCGATGATACCTGGTTTCTGTAAATCGGACCTGTTGCACTTCAAAAACATCGCAATATGGATTCTGTTTGCAATAATTTTAGCGTTTTCACCTACTTAAGACACTGAATATTTGTCGTTTTAAAGCTTAATTTGAAAAGTTTTAGTTTGTCGTTTCTGTTCAAATCGATCATCTTTTAGCATACTTTTCGATCGTATTAGCTCACCAAAGTGGTTCTGCGCACGCTACGCAGTTCTAATAGGTACTCTTTGCGATATTTCAAAAGATACATCCCATAAAATGTTAGTCGAATTTTGCACTTTTTCGGTCACCGTGAAATATTTTTCTTGATATTAACCGACTTTAAATTGACCGTCGCGTCGACGCCGTTGCATAGACACCTCGCGTATGTAGATCGGACCCGTGCCACTTCAAAAACATCGCAATATGGAATCTGTTTGCAAAAAATTTAGCGTTTTCACCTACTTTAGACACTGAATATTTGTCGTTTGAAAGCTCAGTTTGAAATGTTTTAGTTTGTCGTTTCTGTTCAAATCGATCATCTTTTAGCATACTTTTCGATAACATTAGCTCACCGAAGTGGTTCTGCGCACGCTTCGCTGTTAAAATAGGTACCCTTTTGCAATATTTTAAAAAATATATCCCATACAAAGTTTGTCGAATTTTTCATGTTTTCTGTCACCGTGAAATATTTTGTCTTGATATTAACCGACTTTATATTGACCGTCACGTCGAGCCCGTTACGATGATACCTCGTTTCTGTAAATCGGACCTGGAGCACTTCAAAAACATTGCAATATGGATTCTGTTTGCAAAAATTTTAGCGTTTTCACCTACTTTAGACACTGAATATTTGTAGTTTTGAAGCTCAGTTTGAAATGTTTTAGTTTGTCGTTTCTGTTCAAATCGATCATCTTTTAGCATACTTTTCGATCACATTAGCTCATCGAAGTGTTTTTGCGCACGCTTCGCTGTTGAAGTAAGAACTCTTTTACGATATTTTAAAAGATACATCCCATACAAAGCTAGTCAAATTTTACACTTTTTTGGTCACCGTGAAATATTTTGTCTTGATATTAACCGACTTTATATTGACCGTCGCGTCGAGCCCGTTGCGTAGACAACTGGTTTCTGTACATCCGTCCTGTTGCACTTCAAAAACATCTCAATATGGATTCTGTTTGCAATAATTTTAGCGTTTTCACCTACTTTAGACACTGAATATTTCTCGTTGTAAAGCTCAGTTTGAAATGTTTTAGTTTGTCGTTTCTGTTCAAATCGATCATCTTTTAGCATACTTTTCGATCGTATTAGCTCACCAAAGTGTTTCTGCGCACGCTCCGCTGTTCTAATAGGTACTCTTTGCGATATTTCAAAAGATACATCCCATACAATGTTAGTCGAATTTTGCACTTTTTCGGTCACCGTGAAATATTTTTCTTGATATAAACCGACTTTAAATTGACCGTCGCGTCGACGCCGTTGCATAGACACCTCGCGTGTGTAGATCGGACCCGTGGCACTTCAAAAACATCGCAATATGAATTCTGTTTGCAATAATTTTAGCGTATTCACCTACTTTAGACACTGAATATTTGTCGTTTTAAAGCTCAGTTTAAAATGTTTTAGTTTGTCGTTTCTGTTCAAATCGATCATCTTTTAGCATACTTTTCGATCACATTAGCTCACCGAAGTGGTTCTGCGCACGCTTCGCTGTTGAAGTAGGTACTCTTTTGCGATATTTTAAAAAATATATCCCATACAAACTTTGTCGAATTGTTCATTTTTTCTGTCACCGTGAAATATTTTGTCTTGATATTAACCGACTTTATATTGACCGTCACGTCTGGCCCGTTGCGATGATACCTCGTTTCTGTAAATCGGACCTGTTGCACTTCAAAAACATCGCAATATGGATTCTGTTTGCAATAAGTTTAGCGTTTTCACCTACTTAAGACACTGAATATTTGTCGTTTTAAAGCTTAATTTGAAAAGTTTTATTTAGTCATTTCTGTTCAAATCAATCATCTTTTAGCATACTTTTCGATCGTTTTAGCTCACCAAAGTGGTTCTGCTCACGCTCCGCTGTTCTAATAGGTACTCTATGCGATATTTCAAAAGATACATCCCATACAATGTTAGTTCAACGCTTCGCTGTTGAAGTAAGAACTCTTTTACGATATTTTAAAAGATGCATCCCATACAAAGCTAGTCAAATTTTACACTTTTTCGGTCACCGTGAAATATTTTGTCTTGATATTAACCGACTTTATATTGACCTTCGCGTCGAGCCCGTTGCGTAGACAACTGGTTTGTGTACATCGGACCTGTTGCACTTCAAAAACATCTCAATATGGATTCTGTTTGCAATAATTTTAGCGTTTTCACCTACTTTAGACACTGAATATTTCTCGTTGTAAAGCTCAGTTTGAAATGTTTTAGTTTGTCGTTCCTGTTCAAATCGATCATCTTTTATCATACTTTTCGATCACATTAGCTCACCGAAGTGGTTTTGCGCACGCTTCGCTGTTGAAGTAGGTACTCTTTTGCGATATTTTAAAAAATATATCCCATACAAAGTTTGTCGAATTGTTCATTTTTTCTGTCACCGAGAAATATTTTGTCTTGATATTAACCGACTTTATATTGACCGTCACGTCGAGCCCGTTGCGATGATACCTCGTTTCTGTAAATCGCACCTGTTGCACTTCAAAAACATCGCAATATGGATTCTGTTTGCAATAAGTTTAGCGTTTTCACCTACTTAAGACACTGAATATTTGTCGTTTTAAAGCTTAATTTGAAAAGTTTTAGTTAGTCATTTCTGTTCAAATCGATCATCTTTTAGCATACTTTTCGATCTTATTAGCTCACCAAAGTGGTTCTGCGCACGCTCCGCTGTTCTAATAGGTACTCTTTGCGATATTTCAAAAGATGCATCCCATAAAAAGTTAGTCGAATTTTGCACTTTTTCGGTCACCGTGAAATATTTTTCTTGATATAAACCGACTTTAAATTGACCGTCGCGTCGACGCCGTTGCATAGACAACTTGCTTGTGTAGATCGGACCTGTGGCACTTCAAAAACATCGCAATATGGATTCTGTTTGCAAAAATTTTAGCGTTTTCACCTACTTTAGACACTGAATATTTGTCGTTTTGAAGCGCAGTTTGAAATGTTTTAGTTTGTTGTTTCTGTTCAAATCGATCATTTATTAGCAAACTTTTCGATCACATTAGCTCAACGAAGTGGTTCTGCGCACGCTCCGCTGTTGAAAAAATTACTGTCTTTTGTTATTTTAAAAGATACATGCCATACAATGTTAGTCGAATTTTACACTTTTTCGGTCACCGTGAAATATTTTGTCTTGATATAAACCGACTTTATATTGACCGTCGCATCGAGCCCGTTGCGTAGACACCTCGTTTGTGTAGATTGGACCTGTTGCACTTCAAAAACATCGCAATATGGATTCTGTTTGCAATAAATTTAGCGTTTTCACCTACTTTAGACACTGAATATTTGTCGTTTTGAAGCTCAGTTTGAAATGTATTAGTTTGTCGTTTCTGTTCAAATCGATCATCTTTTAGCATACTTTTCGATCAAATTAACTCACCGGAGTGTTTGTGCGCACGCACCGCTGTTCTAGTAGGTACTCTCTGCGTTATTTTAAAAGATACATGCCATACAATGTTAGTCGAATTTTACACTTTTTCGGTCACCGTGCAATATTTTGTCTTGATATTAACCGACTTTATATTGACCGTCGCGTCGAGCCCGTTGCGTAGACACCTCGTTTGTGTAGACCGGACCCGTTGCACTTCAAAATCATCGCAATATGGATTCTGTTTGCAATAATTTTAGCGTTTTCACCTACTTTAGACACTGAATATTTAATGGTTAAACAAACTTACCTGAAGTGAAGTGTGACCGTAATTATACGAGACGTTACATCCGAAGGGATTTATGAACACTATGTTGTTTCACTTCTATATGTACTAGGCATCACACACAAATTTTCAGAGCTGTTTATCTAAAAAAGAAATAAAAATGAAATAAAAATAATCTGATTGGATACTACTAGCGCCATCTGTTGTGGTAACTGCGCGACGTCGGCCGGTCGGCCCACCCGTGCTTACCTACCTCATTTATTTTGAAGATTTTACTTATTTCGTAAATATCATTTCATTACATATCGGGGTTCAATAACTTCGGGTGGGAGGGTGTATAAATCCCTTCGGATGTAACGTCTCGTATAATTACGGTCAAACTTCACTTCAGGTAAGTTTGTTTAACCATTAATTATACGAGTTACATCCTCGAGATTTATGAACACTATGTAGATGTTTAGCGCACGAAATAAGTAAGTAAAAGCAACTATTAACTTTTTACATAGACTTTTATTAATCACAAACAAAATCATATTAATGAATAATTAATACTTCTAGTATAAATATTTTTTATTATTCTCTAGATTAAATTAAATTAAAGTCACGTAAATATTGCATAAGCAAATTCAGTACCCGTACTTTCTGGAACGGGACGATTGTAAAACTTAGCGAACGTTAGTGAGTTTCCAGACCAGCCTGCCGCTTGTTTTATAATTTTTATTGGTGTCCCTTTTCGTCTAGCCGCAGATGTAGATGCATGGCGTGTACTGTGTGCGCAAAACACACTTGTGTCCACGCCACTATCCGCAAGGACAGTTTTAATCCATCGTCCTAGCGTTGAAGGACTAGCGTTATGAATGGGCTTTTTCGTGGTCAAAAACAATTTATCAGTTTTTGGGAGGTTTCTTAATTCTTTGGTGGCGTTAATATATGATCGCATAGTTAAGTCGGGGCATATCTCTGGTTTTTGGTGAAAGTAAGGTACGACCAAAGGGGGTAGTGTGTTATTTGGTTTTGAAGTTTTTGTTAATTTCGTTATTACGATTTCTAACTTGGAATCATATGACTTTATGTTTGACAGTTCAATCAGTGATAACGTCTGGGTCCGTTGTGCTGTTGACAACGCGAGCAGAGTTATGAGCTTTTTTGTAAGTGTGTCTAGCGGAAGCTTATCATTTGGGTAAAATTGGGAAAGGTGGCTTAGGACCAGATTTGGATCCCAAGTTGACACATATCTAGGGAAGCTAGGTCTTGTTCTATAAACTCCTTTAATGAATCTATGTACACTGTCATCTTGTGAGAATTTTTTGCCAAGAATAATGGCCAGAGCAGAGCGAACGGTATTTAGGGTTGAATAATTAGAGCCGGACTCATATAGTTCTGTCAAAAAATTCAGAACTGTTGGGATTTTATCGCAAAAAAGATCTAAATTATGAACTTTACAGAATTTCCACCATTTTTTATAGGCACAGTTATATTGTTTAAGGGAACTTGGGGCTAAAAATGCGATCAAAATTTCAGAAGTCTTTACCGACAGTGATTGTCTTGAGTATGCCCGCTTGATAATATTGACGACACCAGGGTAAGTTGTTTCCATAACGGGTGTGGAGTTCTGAAAGGTGATAAGAGAAGGTCAGGCTACGGTTCAAGGAAAATAGGTTTTCCATGAGATAGTGACACGAATAGTGGATACCAGGGTTGGCTTGGCCAGTAAGGTACTACCATAATGCCAACCGCTTTGTCTGTGACAATTTTTCTTAAGCATTTTAATATTAGTGAAAACGGAGGAAAGGCATAAAAGAAGTACTTCTTCCAGTCTAAAGTAAAAGCGTCAATATTGAATGCTGAGGGATCTCGCTTCCAGGAAACATATTTATGGAATTTAGTATTGTGATATGATGCGAACAAGTCAATTTCAGGTCTACCAAGAGAGGCAATAATGGACTGATAAGCAGTCGAATCAAGGCTCCATTCTGTATCTAAGTTAAGTCTCCTGGATTCAAAATCAGCCTCCACATTGTCTTTGGACTTTATGTAGGAAGCGACTACAAATAATTCTCTCTCCTCACACCATTGCCACAATAATTTAGATATATTATGTAGGTTAGGGTATTGAATTCCGCCGTATTTGTTAATGTACGCGATAGCGGTTGTGTTGTCGATTCGCAAGAGTATTTCCTTATTTCTCAAATCTTTCGCGAAGCATTTTAATCCCATGAAAGCTGCTTTTAGCTCAAGTATGTTAATATGTTCCTCTACTTCGGCTGTGCCCCACAGTCTGCTAGTACGCTCCCCATTACAACATACACCCCAACCAGTTAATGATGCGTCTGAAAAAATTTTTAGCACAAACTTGTTGGTTCGAATGGGGTTATAAGAGGTCATGATATGATTAACCCACCACAATAAATCCGGTTTTATTTTACAAGATAACTGCATCTTTTGTTCATAGTCGTCATTACTGCCTTTGAGGGCTAAGAACTTTTCTCGTTCAAGTTCTTTAGTATATAACCACCCGTAAGAGATTCCTGGGCAGACTGAACACAGTGAACCTAGGAAGCTAGCAAATTCTCTGATGGATATAGTTTATGTTTTTAGCATACCATTGATTTTACTTAGCATTTTTTGTCGTTTTAAATCGGGTAGTTGTATAACCATATTACGTGAGTCTAATTCAAATCCAAGAAAGGTTTGTATTTAACTTGGGATGAGGTGGCTCTTTTTGGTATTTATAATAAATCCAAGATTTTTCAACAGATCTATCGTATTTTTAACACTCTCAAGACACGCTTTTTGGGTGGTATTTATCAAAAAAATATCATCTAAATATATAACTAATAAGTAACCCTTATTTCTAAGAGATAAGATCACAGGTTTCATCAGTTTCGTAAAAACTAGAGGGGCTAGTGATAAACCAAAAGGGAGGCATTGAAATTCATAAGTTTGGCCCTGAAATTTGAATCTCAAAAATTTCTTACTGTCCTCATGTATAGGCACCAAAAAATACGCTTCTTGCAGGTCAATAGACGCCATAAAGTCATCTTTGTTAAGTAACTTTGTAGCAGTTCGTATGTCTTCCATCTTGAAATGGTAAGGGTCGATAAATTTATTAAGTTCCTTAAGGTTTAAAATGAATCTAAAGGTGCCATCGGGTTTTGGAGTTAAAAATATTGGTGATAAAAATTGCCCGGGTTTGTCATTACATTTGACTATGGCTCCTGAATTTAAAAGTTGTGAGATAGCTAGGTGTGTTTCTTTTAAATCGGAAGAACAAAGTCTTCTACTATTATTTGGCTGGAATGTTTGTGACGGGGACTTATTAAACGGGATACGAAAGCCCTTGACATAATTGAGTACGACTGGGTCGTCCGTGATCTGTTTCCAGTTATCTATGAAATGCCGTAGTTGGCCGGCATGCTGAAGTACCTCGGTTACGGCCTGCGGGTGCGTGGGTTCGTTTTCGGCGGTGGTGCTGTCCGATTCGCTGTCTGAGGTGGTCGGCGCGTAGACTGCTGCTGGTAGGGCTGGTACCGGTTCTTCTGCCCGCCCTGTCTGGGTATCCTTGCTGGTGCTTGGTTCCTGGGCGGGCCGCGCCAGTTTCCCTGGTTGGTGTTGGTTGCACGAGGGTGATTATCGACTCGTTTGATTTGAAATCCAGATCGTTCAGCAGTCTTAGTGGCCTTGATTTTTTCACCTAAGTTGGTGCCAAAAAGGTATTCATCGCGTTTCACGTCAGAAATCATGTTATAGAACTTCTTATCGAGCAATGTGGTAACTAGCTTCCTTCTTGACTTTGTATTTTCAAAGTGAAGATCGAGGAATATCTGGCTTATTTCCGAAATCTTCTTAAGGATGCTAACTTTATCTAGATCCTTTGTTATGAGGTCCGAAGCCAAACTAGTAAGGCCGGCTATTCCGAGGCCGAGGTAGTTTTGCGACTTTTCAAGTAGCTTGTCCCTATTTTTAACGGCGTCGCTAAGAACAGCGGCAATTTCGATATTAAGCTTAGGTGCCTTACTAAGTTGAAAGTTTTCTGGTATCAGCATTTTTTGTAGTAAAGTCTCCTTGGCTTCTTTGGTCAAACCCTCAACAATGATCATACCCCAGCGTTTGGAGATTTCTTCATTGATGGCCGGGCCCAGTGTTTCATCCTTACTCTGTGGATCTCCTAGTGCCTCAATTATTTCTGGTGGGAGTACCTCTGGTGATTTTTCTGAGCTCGGTCCTGCGATTGGCTCCTCTGTTATAGGCTGCTCGTTTGAGGTGGTTGTTGGAGGAGGTATAACTACTTGGGATCTAACGGTTTCCATTTCGAGCGAGTCTGAGTCCGATAAGTCACCGTAATGGTCTGGTATGATGAAGTCGGGTGATGAATGTCGACGGTAACGGTAATTTTCTGAAAATTACAGAAAAAAGCTTCGTTGGCTTAAAGAAGACAAGAAGATTGCACTACAAGTGAGCTTTTTGGGTAATGCTTTTTCGGACAAATAGTTTTGAGTCGCTGGTCATAATCACGTTACGACACTGGACTATAAGTTATCAACTGTGATCACGTCACAGAGAATAACCAATAATAAATAGCTATCAGTCGTGATCGCGTCACGAAGTATAGCTGTTAGATCAACCTATCAGCCGTGAGTTCATCACGGAGAATAGGTAAAATGTTTTCATGTTACAAACATGCTCGGTAGGTAGGCCGGAAAAAAAATATCGCATCGGCATTATCACTTAAAAGTTGAAACACTCGCTGCATATAGAATATATGTACATAAGTAGGTACGTCGACTGCGAACACTTATTATTACGTATGCCTATTTGGTTTGAAATAAGAAACACTAATTTACTAACCTTCATAATCGCTAGATGATGATCGCCGAATACGTTTTTCGAGACGTCTAATCTTCCTCCTTAGTTGTGAATTGCTTCTTTTACATTTTCCCATGATTTTGCACAAAAATCACTACAAATACGATTTTATTCAAAATAACGATGTGGTGATGCCAGCACACACAAAAGGAATGAGGTAGATAAGCGCGGGCGGGCCGACCGGCCGACGTCGCGCAGTTACCACAACAGATGGCGCTAGTAGTATCCAATCAAATTATTTTTATTTCTTTTTTAGATAAACAGCTCTAAAAATTTGTGTGTGATGCCTAGTACATATAGAAGTGAAACTACATAGTGTTCATAAATCTCGAGGATGTAACGTCGTAAGTATAATTGTCGTTTTGAAGCTCAGTTTGAAATGTATTAGTTTGTCGTTTCTGTTCAAATCGATCATCTTTTAGCATACTTTTCGATCACATTAGCTCACCGAAGTGGTTCTGCGCACGCTCCGCTGTTGGAGAAATTACTATCCTTTGTTATTTTAAAACATACATCCCATACAAAGTTAGTCGAATTTTACACTTTTTCGACTTTATATTGACCGTCGCGTCGAGCCCGTTGCGTAGACACCTCGTTTGTGTAGATTGGACCTGTTGAACTTTAAAAACATCGCAATATGGATTCTGTTTGCAATAATTTTAGCGTTTTCACCTACCTTAGACACTGAATATTTGTCGTTTTAAAGCTTAGTTTGAAATGTTTTAGTTTGTCGTTTCTGTTAAAATTGATCATTTTTTGAGTGAAAACTTCTTTAGCGGCGTTAAGCACTTTTGTGGGATGGGGGAATAATGTGAAACTCGCGTCAGGACACGTGGGCTGATCAAAAAACCGTAAGACGGTTGGCGAAATTATGGATGTAAGTTGATATTTCTGAGAGATAAACTTTTTAATGTAATTAAATATAATATAAATTGTAATATTTGTGTACGATAGCGCAATAAATAAATATTGTATTCAATAAAAATATAATATATAATATAATAATTATTATTATTATAATTATTATTATTGCATTATTTTTATTATTGTATTATTATTATTATTGTATTCTATCACAAAAATGATAGTACTTTTATATTGATAATAACTATTCCAAAAAATCAAAAATGCACATTGTTGATATTCAAGTTTTCACTTCTGCCAGCACTCCCGGAGTGCAATTTTTCTATCATACTTTTCGATTATATAAGCTCACCAGAGTGTTTGTGCGCACGCTCTGCTGTTAAAATGGGTACTCTCCTGCGTTATTTTAAAAGATACATGCCATACAAAGTTAGTCGAATTTTACACTTTTTCGGTCACCGTGAAATATTTTGTCTTGATATTAACCGACTTTATATTGACCGTCGCGTCGAGCCCGTTGCGTAGCCACCTCGTTTGTGTAGATCGGACCTGTTGCACTTCAAAAACATCGCAATATGGATTCTGTTTGAATAAATTTAGCGTTTTCCACCTACTTTAGACACTGAATATTTGTCGTTTTGAAGCTCAGTTTGAAATGTATTAGTTTGTCGTTTCTGTTCAAATCGATCATCTTTTAGCATACTTTTCGATCAAATTAACTCATTATAGTGTTTGATCGCAGGCACCGCTGTTGAAGTAGGTACTCTCTTGCGTTATTTTAAAAGATACATGCCATACAAAGTTAGTCGAATTTTACACTTTTTCGGTCACCGTGCAATATTTTGTCTTGATATTAACCGACTTTATATTGACCGTCGCGTCG
Organism: Pyrausta purpuralis; assembly: GCA_963924145.1. Classification (NCBI taxonomy): domain Eukaryota; kingdom Metazoa; phylum Arthropoda; class Insecta; order Lepidoptera; family Crambidae; genus Pyrausta; species Pyrausta purpuralis. Next base: position 8,451,556 of record OZ001668.1, read on the forward strand.
AGCCCGTTGCGTAGACACCTCGTTTGTGTAGACCGGACCCGTTGCACTTCAAAATCATCGCAATATGGATTCTGTTTGCAATAAGTTTAGCGTTTTCACCTACTTTAGACACTGAATATTTGTCGTTTTGAAGCTCAGTTTGAAATGTATTAGTTTGTCGTTTCTGTTCAAATCGATCATCTTTTAGCATACTTTTCGATCAAATTAACTCACCGGAGTGTTTGTGCGCACGCACCGCTGTTGAAGTAGGTACTCTCTTGCGTTATTTTAAAAGATACATGCCATACAATGTTAGTCGAATTTTACACTTTTTTGGTCACCGTGCAATATTTTGTCTTGATATTAACCGACTTCATATTGACCGTCGCGTCGAGCCCGTTGCGTAGACACCTCGTTTGTGTAGACCGGACCCGTTGCACTTCAAAATCATCGCAATATGGATTCTGTTTGCAATAATTTTAGTGTTTTCACCTACTTTAGACACTGAATATTTGTCCTTTTGAAGCTCAGTTTGAAATGTTTTAGTTTGTCATTTCTGTTCAAATCGATCATTCTCTTCACTTCTCTTCTCTTCTCTTCTCTTCTCTCTTCTCTTCTCTTCTCTTCTCTTCGCTTTTCTTCTTCTGGTCTGTTCTTTTTCGTACTCTTCTTTGCTTTTCTAATTATTAACCTGTTCACTTTTGTATGTCTACCTGGGATAAGTGATCCAATTGGGTAGGTCCAAGAGGTCAATTGACGAATCCAACTAGGTTGGGCAGCGTTCGGGAAATTGCGCAAGAGTGTCTTCTCATCTCATCTACCTCAGTGTCTGAAGACGAGAGTCTTCAACCAGTGATGACATACGGATCCGAAACATGGTCTCTTCCTATGGGCCTTATTATGAAGCTCAAAATGCTGGTGTTTCTCTACGGGATCGAATCAGAAATGTGGAGATACGTTGAAGAACTAAAGTAACGGACATAGCCTTGAGAATCAGTAAGCTCAAGTGGCAATGGGCAGGGCATATAGCGCGAAGAACTGGTGGCCGTTGGGGCAGGAGAGTTCTACATTGGAGACCCTTCGACCAGAGACGCAGCGTGAGACGTCCACCAACGCCTGAAGAGTTTTTATTACTTAAATAAGCAAAGATGGCTTTGCTTTTATGTTGTTGTAACATGCTGTTAAATAATAAAAAAAATAATCTTTAAATATCTGATTTATTAAATAGTTAATTTAAATTTAAATTACAAAATTACTTAAACAATTAATTAAATCGCTAAACTAAACAATATTAAAAAAAAGAGCCGGTCTAGCCTATGGCAGAACACAATGGGAGTTGTGGGTAGACTTTGGGGTGAGACCGGAGCCGATACGTATAAAATGATTTAGGGAGCAATCACAATGTTAATTTAAAGTAGGTAATGTCAAAATTAAATAAATATGAAGGTGTGGGCGCCAGGCACTGCTGGGTGCAGCACCGTATTATAAGAAAGAGTAAAGATCCCTATACGGATTACCGGGGTAGATGCCTCGGGCCGGAGAGAAATTGGAGACCCTGGAGCGGATTTGGCAGGCCGGGGTTCTCCGCAGACGTAGATCCCGAAGGCACCCGAAGAGGAGGTAATGGATAAAATCAAAGCAAAACCAAAAAAACCCCTGGAAAGTGACAAAAGACCTATTTTATGGTTTGTCACAACCAGTACTAAAAATATTCAAAAAGGGGGAAATTATCTCAAATAAAGGCTTTTCAAATGCGAATTTACTTCGATAATGCTATGGGAAATCTTAAATAAAGTGAATTTGGAATGGAAAACCTAAATTTGTAAGAATAGGGCGCAACCTTTTTATCTACCCTCCAGCAAGAATAAAAATGAAAAATTTACCTCAAAAGGGGTTGGAATGACGGATTTCAGCGCCGAGTCGACTGCTGTATCACGCCTGCCACGTCGTCTCCTGTGACCTCCAAGAATTCTGCGAGGACGAGGGAAATACCACAAAAAGTTAGTTTTCGAAACAACACAACCTCAACGAACTCAAAGTGAATTGGAAAATCGCACAAAATGCGAGAATACTTACAATTAAAAGATTTGAAATTGAGTAACGGTCTCGGGGACTGATCTATGAAGCTGGTGGCACTGTTGGGGGTGGAAAGGTTGATCTGAACTTTACGACGCAAAATCCAATAAAAAAGACCGGAATCTGCTGACCAGTACTTTTATATCAACAACTGTCACTGTCATTGCATTTGACCAAACGACCATAGACACGTAGAATAAAAACTATTACAATCTAATTGAATTTTAGAAAAATATTTAAAAGGGATAATATTTGTACTCTGAATTAATTGGAAGCAAATGAAACAAATTAAGAATCAAAACAAAAATAATTGTAAAGATGAAATTGCTGAGCTAACGAGCTCAACAAACCGAATCGCTACATAATCTGTGGCAACGGGAAAATAACACTTCTAAGCTGTCAACGCCAGTGTCAAACTTGATGAAATATTTGTTTTGGAGGCTAGCTACAAATCAATCTCAAGATTAATGAAATAATCTAATTAATGTAGTAAATAAATTAATCTATTTAATGATAAAACGAATTGCAGTGCAGGAATGAGACGAAAGAATGCAATAAAAACCCTAAACTATCGCAGGAGGTAAGTTAAAAGAAAGGTTTCATTTTTACTATGTAACAATGCATTACCGTTAAGTTTCAGCTATATCTTATGTAAAGTTTGTATTTCTATAGTCACAGTAGAGGAGAGTAGAGGAGAGGAGAGGAGAGTAGAGGAGAGGAGAGGAGAGGAGAGGAGAGGAGAGGAGAGGAGAGAAGAGAAGAGAAGAGAAGAGAAGAGAAGAGAAGAGAAGAGAAGAGAAGAGAAAGAAGAGAAGAGAAGAGAAGAGAAGAGAAAAGAGAAGAGAAGAGAAGAGAAGAGAAGAGAAGAGAAGAGAAGAGAAGAGAAGAGAAGAGAAGAGAAGAGAAGAGAAGAGAAGAGAAGAGAAGAGAAGAGAAGGAGAAGAGAAGAGAAGAGAAGAGAAGAGAAGAGAAGAGAAGAGAAGAGAAGAGAAGAGAAGAGAAGAGAAAGAGAAGAGAAGAGAAGAGAAGAGAAGAGAGAAGAGAAGAGAAGAGAAGAGAAGAGAAGAGAAGAGAAGAGAAGAGAAGAGAAGAGAAGAGGAAGAGAGAGAGAGAAGAGAAGAGAAGAGAAGAGAAGAGAAGAGAAGAGAAGAGAAGAGAAGAGAAGAGAAGAGAAGAGAAGAGAAGAGAAGAGAAGAGAAGAGAAGAGAATGATCGATTTGAACAGAAATGACAAACTAAAACATTTCAAACTGAGCTTTAAAACGACAAATATTCAGTGTCTAAAGTAGGTGAAAACGCTTAAATTATTGCAAACAGAATCCATATTGCGATGTTTTTGAAGTGCAACAGGTCCGATCTACACAAACGAGGTGTCTACGCAACGGCATCGACGCGACGGTCAATATAAAGTCGGTTTATATCAAGACAAAATATTTCACGGTGACCGAAAAAGTGTAGAAAGAAAGAAATATTTATTTGCATTAAACATGGTATACAAAGATGTTAAATTTTTTACAAAGAATCTCATATTCAGCCAATAAATTATGACATGCAAATTAAATTCATTTTTAACATTCATTTAACAATAAATAAATTGTGATTATACATTAATATTAATAAAATCAATATAAAGATGAAACAAAAAATGTCAGTAGGATGTCAATTTATTACAAATGTCAACTCAATTCTATAAAATGTCAATGTCTGTGTTCAAAAAATTCCTTAACAC